>CAIGQZ010032240.1:739467-755290 GCA_903798205.1 Danio tinwini | reverse complement strand
TGTGTGTGTGTGTGTGTGTGTGTGTGTGTGTGTGTGTGTGTGTGTGTGTTTGTTCCTCTCAGACGCGAACACTCCAAAGTGCCTCTGATTGTGAGACAGTGTGTGGAGGAGATCGAGCGCAGGGGGATGGAGGAAGTGGGCATCTATCGGGTCTCTGGTGTGGCCACAGACATCCAGGCCCTGAAAGCTGCATTTGATGCCAGTGAGTAGGATTTTCTACAAGAAAAAGCATTGGATTATATTGGTTGTTTATTTAATTCTGTAACGTATGTGGGTCTGATGTGATGATCAGTGTATTGACTTATTGTGCAATACCTTGTGCAATACATGGACATGACGCAATATATATCGCCCATCATGTTTACATACAAATGAAGCTCACTAACATTTCAGCTGATTGCACGGTCTCTGTGATCTTATCTTATCTCTATTGGAGACATCAGCAAGCCCAAGAAACTCCTATAGAGACTATTCTTACTAACAGATGAAGAAATGGGGAATTTTACACTTCAAAACTACTGATAGTTTTTAAGAAGTTGTTCAAATGAGCTCATTATTCTTCAACTACGTCACCAATGCTAAAGTTTATATTAGTTTTTTTTTTCATTTTATATTTTTACATTTTATATTATTTATATAATGTTGATTATAATTAAATGACATCTAAATAATCTTAATAATAATTTTTTTTTTCATCATTAGTATATATATGACTTTCTTCTTTCAGACCAATTTTATTGGAGTAGTTTTAATTTTATGCTGGCTCTCCAATGTATATCGGTGTTGGGTTGTACCCATTTTTTTTAAACTTAGCCTATATGCCACTGACTTCTGGAAGCTGCCAAATGCATGTTCTAGACAACTTCTTGGCTGACCTCTTACTTGACGTGTGATGCAAGACACATCCAGAGTTGATGGACGAGGATAACTGCGCATTATGTAAAGTTTCACAAACTAATTTCGAGAGGAGCACGTGATAGGATTGACAACAGCTGATCCCTATCACCAATCACTAACTAGCCAATCGGATCATTTCAAATTTAATATAAATATCCAGCCTAAACTTCATTCCTCATCTTCGCTTTTTTTTTACATTTGGTTACAAAAAACCCATCAATTCTCTTCATAAGACACATTAACCCCCTGACTGCAATTGGGTTAGTTTTATGATGAATTTATGCACCTTTGGAAGCTTCGAAAAAGGGCCACTACCCAACACCATTATACAGCAAGAAGCAGTCATGATAACATTCAAAACTACTCTGACTGTGTGAGTAAATTATGGGATTATTTTCATTTTAGGGTAAACTGTTCCTTTAAATAGGATTTGTTGGTTAATTAAGGAAATGACCACTAGGTGCAGATTACCACCAATAACTGTGTGATGAATCTGAAAGTGTCTAGAACAGTGGTGTTCAAACTCAATCCTGGAGGGCCGGTGTATTGCAAAGTTTAGTTCCAACCCTAATCAGACACCTGGGCTAGCTAATCAAGCTCTTACTAGGCTTTCTAGAAACGTCCTTATAGGTGTGTTGAGGCAAGTTTGAGATAAAATCTGCAGGACACCGGTCCTCCAGGACCGAGTTTGGACACCTCTGGTCTAGAAGCTGCGTCCTTCCAAAATCACATACTTCCATACTATATAGTACGCTAAAAGTGCGCATCCGATGCATGCTACGCTATCCCATGATGCCCCACGAGAGAATTCATGAATGGTGAAGCGACGAAACTGATGCGGGTAGGTCATGTTATCATGACAAAATGGCGGATGTAGTACGTCCGAGTTCCTTTCATACTACTCACATTCATACTGTATAGAATGTACTTGTCTAACGGTCAAGTAGTAAATTTTAATTCAAATGCAGTACCTACTAAGTAGTAGGTGATTTCAGACACAGCCCCTATTTTTAATCAGTGTTTTTTTTTTCAAATATCTCTCAGAATATTTTTAATGCTGTGCTTCAGAATAGATATAACGCATGAAATATGCTTAAAAACTGCTCTTTTGCACCTGTTCGCACAGCTTCAAATAAGACCATAACAGCAGCGACTTCAAAATCTAGAAAGTTCAAGGTTGTTCTCTAACTTTGGTCATCACTGAATATTCTTAAATGCTGAAAATAAGTGTTTTTATGATTTCACAGACAACAAAGATGTTTCAGTTATTATGAGTGAGATGGACGTGAATGCCATTGCTGGAACACTGAAGCTTTATTTCAGAGAGCTTCCCGAGCCCCTCTTCACTGATGAACTCTACATTAACTTCACTGAAGGCATCGGTCAGTGGACTGTTTTTAAAGCTCTAATGAAAAACTATTTATTTAAAACCATTTGTGTTGATCATTTATTCTTGTGTTTTTCATTTCCTTCAGCTTTGTCAGACAGCGTGGCAAAGGAAAGCTGCATGCTCAACTTGTTGCTCTCGCTTCCTGAACCCAACCTGCTGACCTTCCTGTTTCTGCTGGACCATCTGAAGAGGTATAGTGCCATGAGTCAGTTTCAATAACAAGTGATTTGAACCGAACATGAACTAAAACATGACAGCCTAAAAAAATCTTTGCTTGAAGAGCTGTCAATAGAATAGCAAGATCTAAATTAACCACATTATGGTTTAAGTCACCATGAAATGGAAGTCAAAAATGTATTTCTTTACTATTGTGACATATTTACATAATTCAGAGTAAAACAGCTTCACAAATGAAATAAAGTGGGACATGTCTTTAATTTTTCTGTTAAGAAATGATTGAATCATTGTGATTTGCTAATGATGGATCTTATAGGACTGACAAGTTGAATAAACGTATTCAGTAAACGTATTATCGGAGATGTCGATAAAAGGAGGGGAAGTTTATTTAATTAAGGATTATGAGGGCATGTGAAAAAAATCTATTCTGATTTCTAAGTGAATAGCATTACTATTTTTTTATTATTTACAATTATATATGGCGTCACGGTGGCACAGTGGGTAGCACGATCGCCTCACAGCAAGAAGGTCGCTAGATTGAGCCTTGGCTGGGTCAGTATGCGTTTCGTTTAGTCTAAAACAATCAAGTATACATTTTAATATATTAAACCAATTAAAAATGTACTTAATTCACTGTTTTTTCACACAACATCACACTCCGTGATCGATTAATTTGTTGACTTTTCCTTGACAAGCCAGTGTTGTTCACATTTTAATCATTAGATTTTTCATGCCTTAGACCTACAGTACACGTTGACTGAAATGCTCTTTCTTACGTCCCTCAGGGTGGCTGAGAATGAGATTGTCAACAAGATGTCCTTCCACAATCTGGCCACAGTGTTCGGCCCGACCCTTCTCCGCCCCTCTGAGAAGGACAGTAAAATTCCAAGCAATCCCACGCAGCCCATCTCTATGAGTGACAGCTGGTCTCTTGAGGTTATGTCTCAGGTAACACACTTACACTATGGAACTCCAGAGAACTTGAATGTGGGCTTTATTCTGCGTTCCAGATGTTTCTTTATGCTTTTAAATTGTAAATGAAACCTTGACATTTTTTACAACAATGTTTGATGCTGAAATGTTTAACAAAGTGACTAGTTTGCGTCTTTTAGGAGTTTGAAACCTCCTATTTTCTGTGTTAGTCAAGTAAATTACACTATACTTTTTCCATTATTTTTACAGATTTATTTCTATATATTTTATTTCTTTTATGTTAAGTTGTTTCAGAATACTAAAAATGTAAATAGAATCACTTTTAAACAGTACGGTTACATTTGCAAAGCTGATAGAGCAAAGATCAAGGTCCCATAATGCCGTTTGAGAGCATAAATAAACAGAAAACACCCCCTGGATCATAAGCTATGGGCAACTGTTAATTAACAAATAGTTTTACAGTGGACTGTTTATATTGCTGTTTCCTCAAGTGGAAATTCTGACTTGAGGCGGCATTTCAGTTAAAAGTCACTACTAGAAACTTCTGGCTTCTGAGAGCAAATTGAGCAAATCTTTATACTTCTACAGTGTAGTACATACATTTCATTTATACATCCAGAGACCTGTTGTACAAAGCAGGTTGAGCAAACTCATTTAATTTGGATCAAGTTTCGTTGTCAAGACATACAGCAGTGGTTCCCAACAGGGGGGTCCCGGCCCACATGGGGGCCTCAGCGAGCTCTATGAGGGTCACGTCATATTTTAAAAAAAAATTTAGCAGTGGACAATTAGGTGAACGATCATGTTGCCTTAGTTTATTTTATCCCCTGGCTGACCAAAAAATAGACAAATTAGTAATTCGTTCTCCACAAAAAAGACTGAGTCTTACTAATTCCCCTTCAGCAGCCAATAGTAATGACCCAAGCATACTGGACCCAGAGATCTTGGCTCCAAAGATTTCGGGTCACAGCGCTAGCAATACTAGAAACACGAAATGCAGGAAATACCAAGATAGTTACCTGAACTATATATTCCATTTTCCATAAGCAAAGAGACCCTGACCCAGCCACAGTGCATAATCTGTGCCAAAGTTCTTGCTAATGAACACATGAGGTCATCCAAATTAATAAGACATTTGCAGACGACTCATCCCCATACCCTGACAAGCCCAGAGCATTTTTTTGGGCACAAGGCAAACGAATTGACACACACCCAAACTGAGATGAGGGACGTCACAGCTACTGACAAGAAACTTTTACAAATTTGGCAACTAATTGGCAATTAATATAGGGACAATATAAAGGTTACGATAAAAAAGGCTTACGTTTTCCAGTTACAAATGGTCTACTAATGTTTTGCTTTTATATTTTACATTAGGCTATTATTTGTGCATAAACATATCTAGATATAGTAATAAACACTGTTTGTTTAAAAAAAAAATTTTGTCATCTTTACTGCAAACTTACATGAATGATAATATCATTTCATGTTGAGGGGGGCCTTACAATATTTTCCGAGGAAAAAGGGGGTCTCAGACAAAAAAAAGGTTGAGAACCACTGAAATACAGTATATGATGAAATAAATCTATATTTAATCCCAAAGCATTTTGTGCTCCAAATTAAAGCCTTTTACACTAAAAAATTTTTTGAGTCCAACTTATTTTATTATTTTGTAATATATTCAAAAAGTAAAAAATTATTTTAATATTTACATTAAATTTGCTACATTTCATAAAACTTTTAATCAGTTTTTTTAGCTGTTTGTAAACCTCTTTTATTAAAATGAGTTGATTGATTTGCACTGACATAATATCTTCTTAAAGTTGCCTTCTTAAACTTGCGCTGCATTAGCAGTATTTATTTCAGTCCGGTAAATGTATTTAAATTTATTATATTTCTGATAATGATATCTCTTCATCAAAGTGTCTTTCTCATGTGTCTTGACTTTGTCTGTTTGCTGCACGTGTCAGCATTCCGGGCTAAAACTTGAGAAGGTTCATATCAAGCATTTATATTAAACCTGATATTAACCAGGCTGAATATGTTTAGTTTTGTCAACCCAAATGTTACTCTGCAACCCAGAGTTTGTTTAACTTATTTTGTGCAACATCCCAACAAGCATTTTTTGTTTTTTAAAAGATGTCTAATAGATGTATAAACATACTCTTCTTGGCTAAAACAAGGCTAAATTTGAGCTATCAGTGAAAATCTAATAGACATCTAGGAATAGGCCAAAACTAGACTAGTCATCAAATAAACAGAAATGAATGACTACACATATAAAGTCTGTCTAATCTGTCTATTAGACGACATTTGTCTATTAGGTTTTCACTGACAGCCCAAGTTTAGCCTTGTTTTAGCCAACCTTTCTATATTTAGATGTCTATTAGACGTCCATTAAACACAAAATTGTTTGCTGGGAAGCCTTCAGAAGTCTAAACGCTCTTTAAAAACATGTCTTCAACAAAATAAAAAATGTACTGCTTGGATCTGCTGAGCTGACGTGTTTCATCTCCATCTCTATAGGTCCAGGTATTACTGTACTTCCTTCAGCTGGAGGCCATCCCAACTCCGGATAGTAAACGTCAGAGTATGCTGTTTTCCACAGAGGTTTGAAGAGGTGCGTTACTGTGTCCAATGCACCTGGGACTGAAGCGATTCAGCATGTGACCAATAGAGGGCACTAACTACCTACTGATATCTTCCAAACAGAGCCGATTTCCAAACCGCATCAGTAGCTTTCTGGAGAAATTTACTAGTGAAGAATGACAAGCCAATCTGATATATTTTCACTGTTACAAGCACTTAAAGTTAGATTCTACATGGAGGTGGTGTTGTTTATTTTTGTTTTCATTCGGTGTAACATGAACGGTCTCACATAGGCCACTGAATGATGAATGTTATTTTTGAGTTGCTCTCAGCGCTGTGGTTTTACAGAATTACACAATACAGTTTTCCACGGCCGTTTTTATTTGATCTGACATTTTGCTCACCTATGATTTATGTCTTCCCGTGGCGAGAGTTACGGAACATCTGAATACGCAAATCTTGAGGAGGAACACGTTTATGTGGCCCTTACTGATGGATAAAACACAACACGGAAAATTGAAAACGTCAGATTCTGTAACTAACTAAAGACTACATATTAGTAGTCTTGATAGACCGAAAATAAACCAAGCAGAGTCTCTGCTGCTACTAAGAATATACATCCTTCACATAAACAATGTTCTGTTTTATGGAACATCGGCTACTGTAAAGAAATAGTTCATCAAAAAAGAAAAAATGCTACCAATTTACTTGCCATCATGCCTTTTTTTTGTAAAATATTAAAGAGATAGTTGAATGAAAATGTACTCACTGTTTACTCTCCCTGAAGTGGGATGAGGTTTGGCTTTATTTATTGTTAACCACAAAATAAGACAATTGAAGAAAGCAGGAAACCTGTGCGGAAACCATTGACTTCCATAGGAAAAACAAACACTGTGGACATCAATGTTTACAGGCTTCCAGCTTTCTTCAAAATATCTATACGTTTAAATAAGATTTTTAACTGAAACTGTCGTCTGTGATTGATTAAAATGCAAGTCATTTTCTACGGGCACTTTGAGAGTAAAAAAGAATCAAAATAATACAGGCAAAATAAATGAATACCCTTGACTCATGATGAAAAAGGTCTTCTGTGCAAGATAATGAACATTATTTATAATGTTTTGCCAGGAGTAGCCAGTGACCTTTGTTTTAGGAATCAAAAAATATATATTCTACTGAATGTTCTACTTACATGTTTGTAAGTGAATTAACTGCAAATTTTTATTTTTAAGTGAACAATTTCTTTAATATTAGATTTCTGAGCACATATTCAGCAATATAATATATCACATGATAAAGAACTAGACCACATCATTTGTCAGAACTTTTCCAACTGGAAACGTCACATGGCTTAAATAAATGAGTTTTAAGGCATCGTAGGTTATGTGTACATGCTTAACCTCAACTGACAGGTTTAAAACATTAAAATTTATATAAAATTTCTCCATCATAATAATAGTACTACCATGTAGTCGCTCAATACACGTCAAAATATTGAGTAATTAATCAGATTCTGTAAATCTTTCGTATTTAATGACATTTATTTTTGCTGTTCTCAAAACGTGCAAGCACTTTGCGATCCTGAACAGTGCCAATGCTTTTGCCCTGTTTATTGTGTATGTAAATTGTTGCTAATATGCAAATGTGTCTGTTTTATGTTGTTCATAACTAAAGAAAAGGTTGTGTAATAGGACCTAATTTAACATGCAGGCATGTTGATCTGTTTATGACTTATTTTTTCTCATAGAGATTTCCATTGTTGTGTGATACATTGCATACGTTCAGTATTTCCTTTAGACTAAGAAAAAACCCAGACGTTCCTGTAATTGTGTTGACGATTGTTGCCTTTTTTTCTCGGTTCTTTTTCCATTGTATTTTCTGGAATCTGCGCTTGCTTAATCAAGCTCCTACTGGAATTACACATGTAACCATTCCTCGTTTTTCTCTCTTTTATTGGCTGTACTGATGAAGATATTCCTGGCTGCCGTTTAACAGATGAGCAAATGTTCTGTATATGGAGAAGTGTTGCACAGTGCGGATTAAGGAGATGGATCGTAATAAACTTCATCCTCTTGTTTCCACAGAGCCGTTAACTGTTCTGTGTGTTTATCTGACCGATGGCCAAGTGCATTAAACCTTCTTCGATAAGAGATAACATTACTCCCCTGAAGACTTGGGACAGTGTGGTTTGCATTCAGCATTCCTTCTTCTCCCAGAGCACTGACGCTGAAACAATAGTCTTGGGTTTATTATTTTTAATGGACAATACTGAAAGGGCACAATGCTGTGCTTGTATGGTTGGCCTGATGCATCAAGTGTGGCCATAATGTGATTCTGTATAAAGTAGATGAATAATAAACTTTAAATGGGTTCAAATAATAATGAAAAATACTGTGTTTTTCTGAAATAAATATAAACTGGCATTAAAAATGAGTAGATTTGAGCTAATCAAACATTATAAAAATAAATATTCTTATTTAAATGTCATATTATACAATATTATTATTGTGGAGATTTTTTTATTTACTTTTTAAAAGATTTTTTCACATATTTTTTTATTTTTATTATTTAATTAATGGTAAATATAAGTATTCTGTCATATTTTTTCCAGATTTATTTTGTTTGTTCAATGCTGGAAAATTCCTATATTATGCCTTGCAATATTCTGCCAGTAACAGCACTCGTCCAGCCTCTTAACCCTTCACCCTTGTGTATTACTCCACCCACATACAGCAACAAGCAGAGGACACTGTACAGTTTGACAAATATTGCTGCTGTTGGGCAACATAACATACTTTTGATGATTTTTTAGTCGAAAATGTAGTTGTTTAGATTGCAACTATGCAGTTTATTTATAAGGATAGTACCTATTTTAAAATATAATTTCTGAGAGACAGTGCGTCGGCGGCAATTAGCCTGTCATTGAGCAAAGATGATTGATGGATAATTCTTTTATAAAAATACAAATGAAAGTGAAAAGAATTTGTGAATTATTACAATTTTAAATTATATATTTCAATATTGTCATTCATATGATAAAAGCAGTTGGGCTTTTTTAGATAAATTGACTAAACAGCATTTTGGGTTTTTTGTTTTTTTGATCAAAATATTTTGTAGCAAAGTTTTTGCTGTCTCTGACGTATGACGTATTATTCCTTTTTTTATATACATAAAATCCAACTGGCTACAGGTGTTCAGCGGCCATATCTGTTTTTTTTTTGTGAATGTTTGTTTTTTTAAAGAAAATTCTATATTTTAAACATTATGTTTTGTTATGTTTCCTGTACAGTGTTCTCCACATAAACTAAAGTGAACTGCCGCATATGGGTTGTTACAATAATGGCAAAGTGTATTATGGCTAATGCTGCTATGTTTTCAGTTCTGGAAATATTGCTTACCTTAAATGACTCATAAAATATTAATTAATGGCAAATTAATACTATCTATAGAAGAACAAGTCCAACGAAAGAAGATAAAAGATGGATGAAAGAGGATTGAACAGCAGTTTATCCTTCATATCTGTGTGCATAACTCGTACTATTAGGTTAGCATATTTAAGGATGGCAAGTTTGGGCAAGACACTGCAGATGAATAAGGTAAAAAAAAAAAGGTTTCCCAAGGTTATTGATTAATCATAGGTCACATATGATGAAAATCATCTTTTGTAAGCTGTTTGGACAGAACTGTGTGTAGGTACAGTGTGTCCACAGGTGATATAAAGACAATGTCTCTCTTTTTTTTCTGTTGTTAAAATAGGATCTAAATCCCGACCGCAACGTGATGTAGGAGTGCGGTTCCCTACTGTCCAAATAGATTGACATGCAGCCATGTATTAACATATGTACATGGTAACGCGCAGGGATAGGCAACAATACATCAAATGTATTTTAAAATAAAATACCAAATACCTCAATTTTACATGCATCAAAATAAAATACAAAAATAAAGCAGCCACAAACGTATTAAAATAAAATACTGTACTTTTGCATTTTGAAATTACTACAAAATACTTTTACAAAGGAGCGTGACATTTATTCACAAACCTTAGGTAGGCTTATAGGCCTGTTGAATCAATCCCTTCACCATTAAACTAGCTTAGTGAAGTAAACAGTGTTTGACAGTAAGTCAGCTTCTCTACTCCTGCACAAGTAGAGGTATTCATAAAATTAAATATTGTCATATATATCATTACCAGGATATGCGATGACTTTATTGTGATTTATAAGATATTAGATGTTTGTATGAGGCGTGTGTATATATAAAAGCATCATTTAGTGTTTTAAATATTTGTGTCCAATAGTCAGTCACTCATCAGGATATTTTTGTGAGAGTGTACACTTTGAGTAGTAGGCACGAAGTCCATGTTTATCCTGGAATAATGATGTAGTTTCTCCGTTTCTAAACTAGAAAAAGCTTCGGGCGTTTCATTCGCGTTATTGCTAACGCTAGCAGAATTAGCCTCCCACAGAGACCCGCTTCTGTTCTCTTTTCTCAGATTTTTGACACGGACACAAAACAGTCCATTAAGTATTTACATAATTTTCTTTCTTAGAACAGAATAAGAGAACTTAAAATACAGCACTAGCAGCGTACGCCTTTTGAGTTTGCAGAGAACATCGATGAACACCTGTTGCTCGGACGCCATCTTGAACGCGGCCTCTCGTCTGCGCTCACCGTGACGTTCACGGCCAGTGACGTCGCGTTCTAAACATTCGTATAAAGCTCACGCCCCTTCTCTCAGTGTTGTCAGTTGTCAAGGTGCTGCTGTTTGTACTTGACCAAGGTGAGTTCAATACCGACGGTACGAGTGGAGCCACGCCAATTTCACGAAGTCCGCTTTGTGAAGCTTCACTCGGGCCCGTCTGTGATGTAGTTCCTCGTGGTTTGCGTACGTAAACGCAACATCGCGAGGAATATTACGTGTTTGTTGCTCGAAATGTGCCGCCGAGCAACATTCCGGGCATCCGGCACGGACTGGCGCCCGGACAGCTCGTGCACTCCCTGGGGCGAGGCAGCTCGTGCACCCTAGGCAGGGGGCAATACGGGCTGTGAGGACCCTCAGGGAAACACGGGAGGCCGGTTATGTGGGACCTGCTGCTGTCAGGGTTATGGTGGGTGGGCAGAGCGTGGTCCACTTTAGCTTCTATTTTAAACTATGGTTTTAAACTTTAGTTTACTGTAGTTTAAAATAGACAATAGGGCCTGTGATTGAACTTTTTGATGGTTTGTTTTGTTTTTCAGCGGGCCAGGGCTGTTCAGCAAAGAAGCCTTCAGAACAACACGCTCAAGACAACCGCAGTTTATAGCTATATGTGCGCATAATCGTTTCTCCGTTTTCGTTCTTTCGGTGTGTTGTTTTCAGATGAGTTTGCAAATCAAACATAATAAAGTACTCTTTCTCAACACCTGATTTGTGTTTTTTATTTGTCTCAGAGCCCACTGTAGTAGCCTACAATGTCATAGGAGTACATTGCAGTAAATGCATTTGGTTGACGATAGTTAAAGTGGTCCAACAAATAAGTAGTAGTGGTTACAAATATACTGTAGTTTCTCTTCAGAGTGTTAAAAAATGTCTTAAATAAGGATTTTGAAAAATGTTGATTTCATTGCAAGTTCATTCAACAGCAGAACTTTATTGAATAAACATCGATTCAACAGTCGAGAGGTTGAAACTTTAACAGTATATCTGATTCAGGTTTAATAATAGAAACAGATTCAAGAACACAGTGTTAATGGGAACTGAGGATCAACTGTTAACATGCAGAATCACCGAAGAAACAAAACAATTTTAGTACATCCTGATCTATTTATAGGCTGTTTGAAGAATAGCCAATGAAAAGGCCCTTTACCCGCATTAAATTATAACTCTGAAAAATGCATGCGAGATAGAAATTATTGCACATGAAATCTTATGAATTCTATCTTGTTATAATTACACATACCCTCGTAAGTTTGAACATATAATGTTGTGGTTGCTTTTTACTGAAACTAGAAACATTGCTGTGATCTATTCACGCAATCCATGGTCATGTTTTATTGACATTTAATAAAAGGATTCCTGCAACATTTTGCACCATTTAAAATGGATTCATGCTGGTTTTGACTACATAAAGTATATCCACATCTTATAATGTTTTGAATAACATAATCACAATTACATACTAATGCTTGCGTCATGACAATGATCCTAATTAAAATATTAATGATCATAAATGAAGCTACTTGACATTTTGTAATATATTTCTGTTTAACATATGCATTTTAAATTAATAAAATATAATACAATATAATAATGTTTATGACAGGCTATATTATTATAATATAAGACATGTTATGAATAATAAATAAGGTTATGTTAGTTTTTTTGATGAAAAACCAAAGCGTGTGGGGATAAATCTGTCTCCTGATTTCACACTCACTGGACTGTAGACTGCATAACTGGACTGCAGAAACACACACAATCAACATCTAATAATTAAAAAGGACTTACACATATCAATTCAGCATTTGAAAAGGAATAGTTCATGCAAAAATGAAGAAATATATACTGAAGATTGCTGAAATCCGCCATCCACTTTCATTGTATTTTATATTCATACTACTGATGTCAATGGCTCCCAACATTCTTCTGAATTGTTTGGTGTTCAACAGATGAAAGAAAACCATAAAATGAAATGTGTAATAAAAAGAAGAGGAAATTTACATTTTTGGCTGTACTATCCCTTTAATGCATCCCTTCAATTTCTTAATGGCATCTTAAGGGCACAGCATGTAAGATTTTTACATTAAAATATACAAAAATTTTGCATATTGTGCTGACTTATATGTATGTTTTGAATAATGTTAAAATCCAAAGAAATACGCTATTTAACCAGTGAGATGAAGCATTTCCAGTATCACCATGCTAATGACATCACACACCCTCAATTTCTGGTTTATTTATATATAAAAAAAGAAAAACACCAATGCACTTTCAATTTGTAATTCCAAAATGACAGATATTCAAGCTAATAATAAGATTTTAAGCTTGTCTGAAGTTAAAACATTAGTATTATGTTGTTTAAAAATGAATGTAAACGTCTCTCTGCAAAAAAAAAATACTCTAAACAACCAGCCATATATGCTACATACTACACATTAGGACTGTACATTGTACAATATGAAGATATATACTCACCGGCCACTTTATTAGGCACACCTGCCCAACTGCTCTTTAAGGTACAATTCTAATCAGCCACACATGGCAGAAATTCAATGTATTTAGGCATGTAGACATGGTCAAGGCGATCTGCTGCATTTCAAACCGAGCATCAGAATGGAGAAGAAAGGTGATTTAAGTGACTTGGTCTGACCCGGATGGTAGGGTCATATTTTCTTGACACGCTTCGAGCCATTAGTACCAATTGAGCATCGAGTCAACGCCACAGCCAACCATGTCATAAAGCGCGAATCATCTCAGGCTGGTTTCCTGAAGGTAACAATGAGTTCACTGTACTCAAATGGCCTCCACAGTGACCAGAGCTCAATCCAATAGAGCACCTTTGGGATGTGTTGGAATGGGAGATTTGCATCATGGATGTGCAGCTGACAAATCTGCAGCAACTACGTGATGCTATCATGTCAATATGGAAGAAAAAATCTCTGAGGAATATTTCCAGTACCTTGTTGAATCTATGCCACAAAGGAATAAGGCAGTTCTGAGGGCAAAAGGGGGTCCAACCTGGTACAATTAAGTCAGGTGTACCCAATAAAGTGGCCGGTGAGTGTATATGCTATGAACACAATAAAAAAACCTAAACCTTCATATTATGCTCGATCATTTATATCATGGTGTTGCAAAATACATTATTAATGGTAATACTTTTTCATAATTTATGTGAGCGCAAAATTACACCATTACGTGGATGCAGACAGAAACACGAACAACAGCATTGTTAAAAAGTTGCAATCTTGAAAGTACAATCTTTACAATTTGCTTTTGTATTTAGCAATATTTTGTTTTTATTATGTTCGACCGGTGAAATTTCTTTGCAACCCTTCAATCGTCAAGCCTATCAAACTAAATAACCAAGTAAACAATGACTGACTGCAACAGAGATTCTCTGAGGGGCTTAGTCCCTTATTTATGAGGGGTTACTACAGCAGAATTAACTATTCCAGCATAAGTTCTTACACAGCGGTTGCCCTTTTAGCCGTAACCCAGTACTGGGAAACACCCATACACACTCATTCACACACACACACTCATACACTATGGCCAATTTAGTTTATTCAATTCACTTACAGCGCATGTCTTTGGATTGTGGGGGAAGCCGGAGCACCTGGAGGAAACCCACACCAACAGGGGGAGAACATGCAAACTCCACACAGAAATGCCAACTGGGCCAGACGGGACTCAAACCAGCGACCTTCTTGCTGTGAGGTGACAGTGCTAAGCACTGAGCCACCATACCACCCTCATTTAATTTTTTTGTTCACATATTTTTTAAAATAAATCTATTTTCTTGCAATTGAAATCTTTCGTACTTAATGTAAAAGCATGATTTCTGAAAACTACTAACAACTCCAGTTTTAGTAATAAAATCTCTAAAAAATGTAGCTGTTTTTGCAAATAAACTCTTTATATATACATCCTGCTGCTGTGTAACAGGAGTCTGGAGTTTTTGACCAGTCTGTATAGACTGGAGTATTAGTAAATATTTGTGTCTCATTTACTGCATTGTGCCACTTTAACATCTTTCCTCTTCATTAACAGCTACTAACAGATCAGCTACTGGCATTTGAAACAACCAATGACGTTTTGTAGGAAGGACTTAATTGTATGATGTTGTTTGTCTTATTTTCTTAGCATCTACATCAGCAATTCATCTGAAACTACTATTTGTGCAGTTTACTCATTCTGCCAAGATGTTTTCAGTTCTTCTTTAACTCTAAGAGTCTCAGTTTAGCCTTTTAGTGAACACCAAAACACTGTATTTAGGTGTTTTGTTATTCTAAAGTTCCTCTGCATTTACATCTGCAGCCACTGACACTGACACTGAGGATGTTCTGAAGCTCCTCATCCTTTTCTTAAGGTCTGATATTTTATTCCATCTCATTTCTGATGCAAAGATGCTGCTGCAGAATTGTACACTTTACTGTCATTACATATTAGCATTGACCACCTGCTTAATCAATTTCCTGTTCTGATCTCAAGCCTTGGCAAATAACTGAGAAAGTATCAATGTAAGGCTGCATTTTTATGAAGTCATCATGTAGACTTCACAGGAAGATTTTACAGGATTTTAAAAATACAAAATACAAGACACTAAAGTATTTTGATACAAAATATTAACCCATTTTCATCAACCCAATCAAATACAAATTACAAAATACTATTTTGCATTTAAAATACGTATTTGAAGTACATGTATCATAAATACTGCTCATCCCTGGTAACACGTATAACCATATCAACAAGACAGGATGTGTGTAAAGCAACCGGGATTAAAAGATCTGTTCAGCTCTCTGTGATCATCAATCATCATCAAATGTGATTAAGAATGAGTTTTAAAAGTTTAAAACGTTTTTAAACCTTGCATGTTTGTAATGAATTACAGAGATTTTACTGTCTTTATCACCACAATCGTGTGTCAGTACAATAAAAAAAAAAAACACGCTTCAATCCTGGTTTGTGGACGTTAAATCAGGTTTATTTTGCACAATAACAAAACATATATCCATACAGCAGTGGATATTAACGTGTATCCTGTCATATTTGCCATGCAAAAACAGTGCAAAGTTAAATGCGGTGTGTGTGTGTGTGTGTGTGTGTGTGTGTGTGTGTGTGTGTGTGTG
>CAIGQZ010032240.1:712684-729467 GCA_903798205.1 Danio tinwini | reverse complement strand
ATATATATATATATATATATATATTGATAATACATATATGTGTGTGTGCTATTGTAATTGAAGTCGACAGACACAAATGAATAAATGTACAGCAAAAATAAAACAATTTATTTTTTTAGGTTTTCTTTCGACCAGACTGAAATAATTATTTTAAAACATCATTAAGGCTTTCACACTTAGATTAAAATGTCATAAATACGTTTTGTTTTCATTTTTAAAACAAACGTCGGTTGTTTTCAGCTGGAATTAATATTTCATACCGCACAGCTGTAATACTGAAACATGTGGTAGGCGGTCGCAGTGTGTGCGTGGGTGCGTGTGTGTGTGTGTGTGTGTGTGTGTGTGTGTGTAACTGTAGTCTGTCAGTCGGGCTGTGTTTGCAGTGGCCAACCATCAATGTAGCATGAAACGGCTATCTGTCTCTTAGAAACTATGCCACACCACCTAAAACTCTGGAATACCTTTTGCTGTCTACCCTTGAAGGCTACCAAAAAGATCATCTACCCAGACGGGTGCATATACAGACGGAAAAGAGGGAGTGAAGGTAATAAATGAGACATTTCTATCACCTCGCCATCCTGTTCAAACAGCACATCCTGTTAGCATTAGCGATTAGCCTGTAAATTCACAACCATGCTGAGACAAACACAGTACGGCTGTGATGAAAGTGGATGTCGCGGAGTGCACACAACTGTGACCTTTTTGTGTTTAGGTTGATATATTGTTGTTCAGGGTGTTGTGAGACATGTCACGTTTGCTGGAATGGTAGTTTAATCGCGCACTGGATAACCCTGATGGGCTAATCAATATTTCCTATCTGGTAGATAATTTTGAGAAATACGTTACATATTCTTGGTTAAGGTTCTAGTACTGTTAGTAATTTCATTCAGGATTTCATTTGTTTTCAAACACTCATTCAGTGTTTCCGTTACATTACTGAATAAACGGGTAACGTTAGTGTAGGCATCCTGCCTGTCAGTGACAACAATGCTATGTAGGCAGCTATTTATTCTTTTATGCAAGTGAATGGCTGTCAGCTCCTTGACAGTCGAAGTAAAACATTGGCAACTGTAATTAAAAGTTCTATTCTAAAGGCAGTCTAAAGTATCTATTCTGTCATTACTTACCTTTCTCTTTTCCAAACCTGACTGACTTCTGTCAAACACAAAAGAAGATATTTTTAAGAATGTAAAAACTTGTAATCACTGACTTCCATAGTATTTGTGTTTCGAACTATGGAAGTCATTTGTTACAGCTTTTCAGATTTATTTCATAATATCTTCTTTAGTGTTTAACAGAAGGAAGAAACTCCATAATGGTTTGGAACCACCTAAGAGTGAGTACATTTTTTTGGGTGAATTATCCCTTTGCCTGTGCCTTCTGACGATACATTATGGTACTGTGAAGTAAAACGATAAAAAAAGGCGCATTAAGATCTTGTGAAGCAAAAAAATCTGTTCAAGAAACTAAACTCTTTTTTCATAATTGTTTTTTTCTACACTGCCTCAGCAAACAGTCCTGTACGCATTAACAACAGCCTGGAGTACAAGCCTTCTTTCATATAGTGATGTATACAAGAGCACAAACTATGAGCAGAACCTGTTTGTTTATTGATTATTATGATTTATTCCAAACACTCAACTGAAGTTATTAGGAAAGTTCAGGGTAAAAACTAAAAACAGATTAATAAATGCATTATTATGCTTTCATATGTAGAAGCACAACAGAAGCATTGATTACTTAAAATGAACACAATATGTTAAATTGCAGAATGTTTCTCTTTGATTTCAGCTTAGCACCGATTAAATCATCTGCAATCTTTTGCGTAGCTTGTCGGTGAACTTTGGTTTTGTGTAGTAATAGTAAACGCTGCTCCATCTGAAAGCAGTTGCTGGAGATTTGGAGATGATTACAGAGCCTGCTTTACTGACAAAATGAGCATGAAAGTCGCCTTCGATTAATAGTCCTTTACAGTCAGTAGGTGTCATTTGCTATTAATTTCTTATGATGGTCAATTTTGAATGGAAGGATCACAAGTGACTAGTGACCCGTGGATTAATAACTTTTTTTAACTTGTAGGTTTATTTAACATTTATAACAATTGCAGAGAGATTGCCTCCTGCATCATTCAAATCACGTGTGTGAAAGCATTTTGGCTTCCCTGTAAAATATAATGATGACGGAAAAAGTTGCGGTGGAACCTAAATGCCTTCTTAGGTTATTAAATAAAAAAAGTCAAAAGTATTACATAACTTTGTAAACATTTTTATTTTAAACATTTTAACATTATTACCATTTGATGAACCTCCCCATACAGATTGAACCCTGAAGCTGCGTCGCTTGACGTCACACTTAACAAGCGGATTGACATTGCAGATTGTAAAGGTCTATTATTTATTTTTTTTGACATTTTAAAGTAAATACTCAGAAATTTACTAATTCGTATGTCAATCATATTTCTCACTTTATTTAGAACTTCATGGCAACATTTTTATTAAAATGTAAAAATATAAAACAATAATAATAATAATAATATAATTATATAATAAAATAATAACATAAAATAATATAAAAACATAAAACACTATAAAAAAACAAATGATTGCATGTCCAACATAATTCAAACATATTACAAAAAATAAAATAAATAAATAATATATATATAATGTTGAAAAAAATGCAAAATGTAAACATTGTACTTTAAAGATTGCTAACCCTAACCATTAACTTTTTCAAGTTGTTATTATTCTATTATTATAAGTTATCAATTATAAATCAGTTATAAATATGCATCCCCCAATGATATTGTGTTATAATTAGTGAATAAAAATTTGTGAAATATAAATTAATGAAGTGAGCCTTGTCTGGTTTTACCCATTCTCGAAAATTGGTCCTCTTTTAGTGCTTTAACTCATCCAAGTACACACACACACATTTTTTTATTTTGTCAATACGATATATACCATATTGTCATATTGCATAACCCTACAAGTGAATTAAAAATAAATTATATATTTACCATTTTCTAATCATCTACATATAGCAACACAAAAGACACATTCTTATTGTTACCAATTTGTCTAAAGTACCTCAAAACCATGTTAACAATAATTGAAGTAGTTGGAAAACACAACAGACTGTTCAAGTCTACTTTTTGCAAATGTGAATAAATAAAAAAATAAATAAATCATGAGCTTGTAGATATGTTAAGGTAAGAAAACCTCACATTAGTTTGGATGCAAAGCGGGATATTTTTCTTCCCTTCTCTTTCCGTTTGTGGAAAAATGTATTTTTCTCAAACTATTTATCAGTTGCATCCAGGGAACAGGACTTATGCAACAAGAATTACACTCTCTTTGGCCGCTCTTGATCCTTGGCTTTAGCAGGACAGTCATCCCAAGTGAAGAAGTTGGAGGCCATCCTCTTTAAGATCTAATAAACCACCAAAAAGGCCTCCAAACAAAACACATTCCTAGAGCTGAAGCAATGGGAGAGTTTGAGTTGCAGTGTGTGTATGGGCTCACATATAGAAAAACCTAATGCCTGCTGAGATGTTTCATAGTGCGCTTGTGGGAAAATCATGCCCCAATCATGTTATTTGTACTTTATACATTCTCACTGGACATCATGACCCTTGTTTTTAGGTTTGTGTGTTGAAGCAAAATATTTTTAAGTATTTGTGAAAATGAATTTGAAATGATTGGTGTTGAATGCTAACACAACTAAAGGAAGGGCTCACTAATTTGATTGCATTTGAAGATTGCCAACAGATGTTTTATTGGTGGTTTTGATGGAGCAAGATGTTGTTCAGATGATTCACAGCGTTTGAAGTTCTTGTGCAACTGAAATAGCGTCTACTAGAATAGAGTTTCAGACAAAAGATGAAGTGGAATATAGGGATTTCAGGAGCTGAACTGTGCTTTATTTCTGTCTTTCTCCCTAATGCTCCATTTAGACATTTTTGGGTCAATAAGAAATTAATTAAACTATTTGTCAAGGATGCATTCAATTTAATAAAATGAGCATTTATGTAGGGCTAGGCAATATGGGCGTTTTAAAAAATCTTAAGATTTTTTTTTTTACATAAAAAAACAATTTATGATTTAAATCTTCCCCCCCCCCCCACACACACACACAAAATGCTTAGATTTGAAGGTTATTAACCTATATAATCTTATCAACATTATAATATACTATAGAATATAAAAAATGCTAAAGAAAACGGCTGTCATTTAAATATCAAATTTTACAAGCTCTATTTATAATTGCATACAAGACTTTTATAATATTAATATAAATTACACCATTTGGACTTTTGCACTCAGAGGAAACCAACACCAACACAGGGAGAACATGCAAACTCCACACAGAAATGCCAACTGACCCAGCCGAGGCTCCAACCAGTGACCTTCTTGCTGTAAGGGCGACAGCGCTACCTACTGCGCCACCGCGCCACCCTTTAAAAGATTTCAATTTAGAAAAAAAAAATGATTCTTTCTATTTAAAAATAACTACAATTTCTATGAATGTATATGGGCTGAATTTAAGGAAACAAGTCAAGTTAAACTGAACATTACTAAATTTCATTTGTTTGTTTAAATTCAGCCTAAATAATTGTTTGCCACCACTTACCTTAAAAAGTGTAGTAAATCCAATGATTTTTTTTATTTAGCAGCACAAATGTTTTTAAACATCAAAATTACAAGACGTTTATATAAAGCAGTAAATCAACACATTAGAAGGGAATCTGATGGATCATGAAAGATGCAATTTATTCCTGTGATTGCAAAGATAAATTTTCTGCATTTCAAAATATATTAAAATATATTATTTAAAACTGTAGTAATTTTTATAATAATGTTTTACTGTATATTGATGAAATAAAACTGCTATTCTAGTAAACAAAAATAAAAATGTCATGGAATAAAATCTTGCTGATTCAACAAAAGTATAGTTTTTAGTTTTTACACGTATACATTACAAATAGATTTTTATTTTTTATTTATTAGCATTCTTTAATCAGTTGTGAACTCCCTTCTCACATTCATGTTTGATTTTTAATATTCATGAAAAGCAAGATTTTGGTCCAATGAGTGTTCATGGTGGGGCTTTGTTTACAAATTGAAAGTGCTTGTGGCTGTTTTAGCATCACACATTCATGCTGTACATTTTTTATATTTATAGTACAGGATCATATTGTTTATTATTCTACATTCTGACTACATTAAGTACCACAGCTTATTCCCCCTCTCTTTTTCCACTATGCTACCCAAATACAAACTGCCGACCACACCGGGCAGGACTCCAAGACCCCCATCACGCTCTGATGAAGAGGACTAAACAAATAGTGCCATCCCAGTGCTCCCGTCACTAACTCCACTGAGAAAAGAGAAAGAACAAAGAGTCCAAACAAAGATAGACACAGAAGTCAATTCTCAGCACATTGACACCTTTTATTGACCGTTTGGCTGTGATTGCCCAGTTACTAAAGGGCTGAAACTAGATCTACATGATTCTGGATAAACTATAGTCACTTTTTAGAGACCATGACTCTCCCACGATTCTGAACGAACACCTGTTTCTGACAATTTTTATTTAATTCAGTGACTGATTTGCTGGGTTTAGTATAGTGTTGTCATAAATATTGAGATCAGTAATAATTCAATCATATGTCAGCTCATAGACAGATCAGCTGATTGATCTTTGTTTGCACTTGATAAATTGTGGTGAGCAGTGGTAATCCGATGACTTTCACTGCCAAACCCAGCCATACCTGTTCATATCGGCACATGAATGCAATGGCCAGTCAGCTGTGTTTAAGAACACACACAACAGTGCTCAAATGTTTGATACTAAACTCTGTACTTTTGATAACCCTAGTTCAAACTGCACAATATTTTTTACAAATTATGATTATAGATTACACAGAATATACGTCCCATATTTCTTACTCATTGCTTTGCCCTCTTTAACAATGTGTGTGAAGACAGATCTAGTAGTATGTTTTTGTCATCATGTAAAGCTCCACAAATCGGTTCTTTATCTCATAATTTCATAATCCACTATGTTCCATGATTCTAAAATGATTAATTCTTGTTTCTCATGTTGTCTTTATGGATTACCACAAAAATGTTTATCAAATGGACTGTGATTTCATGTAGTCTGAACATGACTTTTTATCTGTATTTTGTTATCTTTAAAAAGGCCTGGGATGATAAATCCATTTATAGTGATTCAGTGATCGATTTTTAGAAATTTGGAATGCATCATAATTCTCTCTGGAATCGAACATGAGCTAAGTTTTTAATTATGCACTCCTAGTGCGTATGCACACTAGGCTATCCTAAACGTGCCTTGGCGCGTTTGACCCCAATTTCCCAGCTCGTTTGACAAGTGTAAGTGCTCCGTACCGTGCCGGGGTGCGATTCGGTTAGCTGGCCCTGGCCCGGTTGGAAGAGGTGTGCCAGAGTGCGGTTCAGTTGGGTACACTTGTAGTGCAAGGTTATTATAGTTAACGAAAATAAACATTTTCAGTAACTGAAATAAAAATAAAAGTTTGATTAAAAAAAATGTAAAAATAGAACTAACTGAAACTGTATGGTGTACATACAGAACTAACTGCAACAAACTAAAATTATAAGCAAAAGCGTCCTTAATACATGCTGTGCATTTTTTCAAAATTAATCTATTTACTTTGCGCTGTCCGGTGTTTGACCCATAGGGCACCTCAGAGTCTGCAATCCTGCTGATGCTACTGGCCAGATCAAGCCAGTCCTCCTCCAGTCATCCTCGATGTTACTCTCGCGACAAAAATAACAACTGGGCATGACCGCAGCGTGGTGACAACATTAAATACAAACCGAGAAGATATTTAAAAGTATTAATTTAACACATTTGTGACATGTGCCAAATTTCTGTATTAGTGATCGCGAATAAATCATTCATTTTTAACCGGATCTTCTAAGTGAACCAGTTGAACTAATTCACCAAATCGAACTGAATCATTTGAAACGATTCGCCTCTCCAGTAACATTAAGCACTTCTCCACAAACTACTTATTAACATGCCTGATACCCCCCTCTGACTCGAAATAAACCAATATGAGTTATTTAGTTATTAGAACAGTTAACACAAATTTGACACAGACTTGACAAGTGGTGAAATGATAATATTGCACATGCGTGATTCAGTAAACCGAACACAAACAGTACAGTACATGGCAGTCTGCTGTGATTTTAACTAAACTTGAACACATGCTGCATGGGTAAACCGAGGGCTTAAATGAGTGGATCTGGCAAAACAAAATTAACTAAAATAACTAATAAAAAATCCAAAACTTATAACCTTGTTGTAGTGTAAGTGCAAAGCGTGCCTGAGTGCGAAACTGAAGACGCAACGTCACTTTTAAGTGACTGTTTAATGTGGATTTATTAACCATTCTTACTTTTCAATGAACTGTCATAGCTTATTAAAGATGCAAATCCCTTGCTGCATGTCAGATGCACCTTCAGCAAACCTCCTAATACCTGCAGCACGAGGACATTTATGATAAACTTAAAAAATATTTGACACTGTGTCACTGCATCCCAAATGGCTAAAAACACTACAAAATGATATAACTAAAGTATTGTCCACTGTGCTGAGTGAGAGCACCTGTTAAACTGAAGTCGCATCATCAATAACGTAAGAGTGCTCTGGCTCGAAAGGTAAAAATGCAGTGTAAGTGCAGGCTGTCAGGAGAGAGGGGAGGGAGCACAAGCCGCTTCGTCACAGTTCAAGGCAACCGTACCAAGTGTGAGCATGAAGAAGAGCACTTGTGCTTTTGGTCATGTACTGTAAGTGGTCAAATGTAATTGCGCCAAGGCTTTCATTCCATGGGATTAAAGTAAACACAGCTCACTTTTGTAATTAATTTAAACATTTTCATTAAATCATTAACTGTATTAATGATGGTTTAAGTGGCATGTGTAAGGATTGGCAGAGTGTGGCTGTTTGTAAAAACTACAATGCCATTTGGTGATAAAAGCTAAGCTCAGAATCTATTATAAAAAGGAATCGCAATGCATTCAGAAATTTTCATTTTCAATGAAGAAATTTCAGTTTTTTTGTGAACTAGTCCTTTAAGTTTGAATTTGAATGTATTCATTTGACAGGGACATTCACAACAATACATTGACCTTAATAAGGAAATGTGTTTTGTCCCAGGCTTTAGCAAAAACTGCTAAGTATAAATGGCTTTAACCAAAACAAAACAGTAATTATGAATTGTACTGGGCCGATAAACGATATTATATCAAATTGCGATAAAATTTATGTCAATAACAATTAGAGCTGTGAACCTACACTGGTCTCACGGTTCGGTTACGATTATCATGCCATCGATTTGGTTCAATTCGATATCTCAGTGCATCACAGTGCATTGACGATTCTTCCATACACAGTTTCATATTTTCTTCACAGCACAGCAATTTTTGTATTAAAATGTATAAATGTATTTATATTTCTATACTATTTGCAATAAATTTTTGTCCTTTAAGACAAACTCAGATATATAAACTGTACCTTTAAACAACACGAGCAATTATAGCAAATAATATAAACAAATATGAATATCCTGCTCGCTTTCTGATCCTTGTCTACCAAGTTCTCTTACACCCCTATGATTGGTCACACGCTCAACAGAAAGGGCTGCGATTGGCTCTTGTGCTCTGCGCTCTTCACAGATGAGTGACACTGTGCCACGGAGAGGGAGAGAGAGTTTCATAATTTCATTCTCTCAATCTCAGTGAAATAGGGGCTTCTGCTGTGTCAGTGAAAGTCTGTCCAGCAAACACACACGCAGTGAAATTGTGCACAGTTTCTGCGTTTTTCAGTAGAGAGTTGTAAATACTCGCGCTCGTAGCTCGCCTCCCTCACCATAGTAAGCTACGGCGACAACGTCTATGAGATAAATGACGTCAGTACATAATAACCGGTTATGATTACTACTGAACCGATACAGAATTGTCCGCTTCTGCATCGCAGTGCACCGAAAAAACTATTAATTTTGACACCCCTAATAACAATGATAGGCTCTGGACTTTTTTTTACTCTATATTGATTTAAGAGCCAATCACACAGCAGAAATGTCCAACAATGGAAATCTAAATGTGTCTTGATATTAGAGATGTACCAAATTTTTAGCCACTGAAAATTTATCGGCTGAAAATTTGTTACGCCATATAATGGACCATATAATGACATTTTTGTGGCTTCAGTCATTGCTTGGGTATTCTTTTAAATCTGGAAGCATTAACCACTTATATCGAAATATATATCACTATCGTTCAATATGGCAAATAATAATTGAGATTTTTGCCATATCGTCCAGTTCTAATTGTACATTATGTCGGCTACCAGTTTTTAGGTATTAATTTATTTTGTTAAAAATTGATTGATTTTGTTGTGGATTGGCAAGCTCTCATTTGAGATGAGATGAATTAATGGCTTTAGAGAACTGAATCAATCACATTTTATTAATATTTTAAATGGAGAAAAAAAATCAGGTCTCATTCTTGTCCTGACAGTTTGTCACATGTGTCTTTTTTAACAAGCAAGGGTCCACAGTGTTATGATGACCTCACTGTAGTAATAAATCACGTGTAAGCGTTACACATGCAGCACACGCCTCATAATGTGACCTCATCCTGCACGTTCCTGACAGCAAACTTTTTGTACGGTCAAGAGGTAAAGAGAGCACAGGAAAAAATCTCCAGCTCCACATATGCTTCCTTTTATTTTATTCAGGCCTTGAAGCCTTGGCATACTAGGTAATAGATGTATTTTGCTATCAGTGTGTGATACACTCTGCAGGGGAGTGTGAAAGTGTGCATCTGTTTCTCTGTATGTGAGCCAACTTCTCTCCCATGACTCATATTTGAGGGCTTGTGTTAGTGTTGAGTCTCTGTCGGCAGCTCTTTATGCTGCTATAGCAGAGGTCAGCTTGAGGTTAAATCTAGGAGCCACGCTGTACTTACTCATAACACTGATAACGGTTTCATTTTTTGCTTTACTTGCTGACGCTGTTATCTTGGGATGAGATTAGAGTAATAATTTTTTTAAGTTACTAATATTACACAAAGTTATGGTATTTCTTTTTCGCAAAAATGATTAATTGTAGTCACCGTGGTCTAGGGTTGTCATGATACTGGAATTCTGTATCAATCGATACTGAAATTTCAAAACGTCCATTTCCCACTAACATTTGAGCGCTGTTGAGCACGTTCTTAAATACCTCTGATTTGCTATTGTGTTCATTTGCTCAACAGAAATGACTGTGATTGGCCGTGAAGATTATTTGTTCATCGAACTCACCGCTGTTTACTGAGTGTAACAACAGATACAGGGGCACTGGATGGATTTAAAGCCGCAATTTATCAGCGGATTGCTCTTATGTCGCTCGTACATAGACAAACCAGCTGATCGACGTGACTTGTGAAAGTGCTCCAGTGTCCCTGTATCTGTGTTTACACTCTGTAAACAGCGGCAAGTTCATTGTACTGATGACCTTCACGGCCAATCACAGTCATTTTCTTTTGAGCATGTGAACACAATGGTAAATCAGTGGTGTTTAAGAACGTGCTCAACAGCGCTCAAATGTTCACGGGAAAAAAACGTTTTTAAAATTTCAGTATTGGTTGATATCGAATTACAGTATTGCAATAACACTACCGTGGTCAAGTAATAACAAATCTTGGGTGTATTTCCCAAAAGCAATTTATTTTATCTGATATATATATATATATATACTCGATCAACACTTTAATAATTTTTATTCTTTGTTTTAAGCATGATGATAGGTCACCGCGGATCTTTCGTTATTAACAGCAGATTCCGCTTTTACATATAGGCTACAGGAAAAAAGATAACAAAAACTGTCACTTCAGCCTAAACTGCAGCTATGTTATGTTTACTTGGCCTTTTTTTTGCAGTGTGCAAAAACAGAATAGCATCTACTGTGCCTGGATTTAGGCGATTCCGCCTCGCCTCCAAAACACGGCCAGCTGCATTAAATGAGTGTTTGCTCGCACCGCTTGTTGCAGGAATGCATAAGTTTCTCTTTGCAAGGTGCTACAGTCGTGTAAATAAGCGATCTTTTTTCTCCCAGAACGATAGCAGATTTTCCTCTGATGACTCCTCTAACTGAAAGCTTGCACAGTACTCTTGCACTTCATTCATTATTTTGGGTGTCTCGTCTTCACATTCTGCGAAGTCCAATCTCTGCTTTTTTGCTGGTCAACTGCTATGTCCCGCTACATCCACCCGTGACCCGCCCGCAATTAATTATAATGTGAATCATAAAGGTGGTCTCACAAGTCTTCACATTGTTTTATATACGTTGCTCAGCAACATGGACACCTCCAAATGGTGTTAAAAGAGTCACATATTGTATTTACAAGGTATAATACACCCAAAGATTTAATTTCTGTCCTAATGTAATGACGTATTCAAGGCTGCGAAATCACACATGAGCTGATGCACTGTTTGTATACTAATGAGCACCACATCACATTTTAGCAAGTGTATAGCCTGTATAGCCTGGCTTGCATGGTTCGGGATCTGTAAAGCTGTGCATCGATGGAATTGCTGTTCAGTGTTTGGACTATCAGTAGTGAATATTAACCCACACTGAACTGAGCTAAACTAAACTGAACTGATCTGAAACTCTGAAAATCGAACTGACACTGTTTCAATTTTCTATAATCTTGAATGTGAAGCTGCTTTGACACAATCTACATTGTATATGCGCTATACAAATAAAGGTGAATTGAATTGAATTAAAAAGTGCATTCGTTTTATTATATGTGCTGGGAAAAGAAATACAAGCAAGCCAATACAGCATTTGGCTTAGTCACAATGTTCCCAGTATTGTTAAAAAGAGCGAGTTTCAAGTCGGTGCCTGAGGATTGGATGGAATTCTGCTGTTCTGAAGTGTAAATTGGGTGTGAGGACAGCAAAGTGCTTAGTCTTGTTGTCATGTTGAGGGTGTAACAGGTCATGTGTCATGGCTGGTCAATATCATGATTCTATACTTAAATGTTGGAGATTTGTTTGTATGACAAATATTTTGATGTACATTTCTGACTATGGCTTAAATGCATGTGGAATGTATTTCAAATAATGTTTAACTTTAATATTATTTTGTTAAGTGAGTTTTTTAAATGCTGGTAGATTGGCTTCTTTATGTCCCTCATGAATACGTAATTAAAACCACCAGTAGGTGAGGGTTAGGGTTAGTTCCTCTCTTTATGTATAATTTATTAAATCATTTATTCAGATTATTCATTCACAGCTGAACTGATACGTTTAGAAATGAAGCAAGTGAATGAATCGACTTCAATCACTTCAATGACTCGAATAAACTTTTTCATAACCGATTAATTCAAGAAAGAAACACTACATTGTCTTACCTGAGATGTACAAATGTTCTGTGTTGACTATGTTGGGAACTATTTTTATTGGCAAAACATAAAGAGATACTATTGTGTCAAAAGTTAACTCATGCAATACTAGCTTTTTGTTTGTTAAACCTCTGTGTAAAACAAATGCCACATTTGTGAGGACATTAAAGGGCACCTATTTTACCCCTTTTTTAAGATGTAATATTAATATTATGGTTCCTCTGAGTGTGCCAGTTTAGGTTCAGTTCAAAACACAATTCAGATTTTTTTATTATGATGTGTTAAAAAGTGTCATTTTGGGGGCGTGTACACAGTTCGTTGTTTTAGGGGCGTGTTGCTTCACATGAAAATTAGTTTAGACTTCCCGCCCAACTTAACAAGGGGGCGGAGCCAAGAGCTTACCTCTTTGTGTATGGCTACAGACAGGCAGACAGAGAGAAGCAACATGAGTGAGAGGACCAGCATTCAGCTGTACATGTACGACTCGGACACAGACCAAGCAGAGAGTACAAAATCATTTGTGTCTTTGTATAGTTTTACAGCCAACTGTGTGCTAGCTTAAAGCTCCGAGCTTGTAGCCTACACCGAGACTAATAACTGAATTAACTTTGACTGAAGGGCATCACACAACAGATGCACCACGGCGCGGCGCGAACATGACAGTCACACACTTGTGTGTCACCTGATAGAAACTTATGTTTAGAATTTAGAAATGCATGCCGCTGTGTAGCGCGACGCTGCTTGTCGCAGAGTGGCGCTTCTGGTGTACGACCTGCTTGAGGCTATAACTAAAGGGTGTCATACACTAGATGCGCCGCTCAGAACCACAACACAGCATACCAGGCCGCACATTCGCATGTTATTTAAAACGAAACTATTCAGATAACGCTCTGTGGCGCGGCAGAAATATGATTAGTGTCCTGAGCAGGGCCAGCGTGTCCAAAGAGGCGACCTAGGCGGCAGAATAGTGAGCAAACCCCCCCAGTCCTCACTTTCATCCGCGACATCCTCCCCCTCTCTCTCCCTCCCGGTCCTCACTTTCATCCGCGACAGCGCAAATTGCATGGCGCTGCTCGTCTTTAGTTACTTATTTCCAATGGAGGGACGCGCACATGAGGCAACGCGCTCGCACTTTCCAGCTGCACCTAGTTAAGATGACAGGGAGCTTCTGTGACCGTGGGAAATGCAAACCGCTGAAGTTTAAGGAAGACACAATGAAAAGTACACATGTATGCAAACCCACCAAAACTCACAAACACTGGCAGCGAGAAGAGCGATAACGTGGTGAATGTTGAGCCCAATGAGCCTTACGTCTAAAAATAGAGCAAGGGTGTTTCTTTGGTGACATCGCTTTGACTCACACGCTGAAAATGGCGGACGTGAAACAACATACTGAGGATATGGTAATGCACACCTGTCAATCAATATTGGTGGGCGGGGGGACCACACTCCTACGTCAAGTTGCTGTCGATCTCAAAACCGCTCCAATTGGTCCACCGTTTTTATGTTGTTAAATTGAAAAAAAAAGGACTGAGCGTGTTTATATCACTCCAATATGACAGTCTATACACTATACCTACACATATGTTGTCAAAACAGCTTGAAAAGTAGATTTTTCACCATAGGTGCCCTTTAACACAGAAATTTAGAAAAAAGGCACACTTGAGTTATATTATTTAGCTATATCATTGATCTAAACATAAAACACAAAAACCAACACAGGGATATTTTTGCTTTAATAACTTTAACTTCAGCTATTTTAATTGGCGCCATCGTGAGGGGAATGCTTTAAGACTCTCAACACTTTTTTTCATAGTGTTTGACATAATCTATAATGTCAGATGCTTGCACAGTGTTACAAGTAGGCATAGGATTCTGACGGTATGATAACCTTGGATAAAAATATTATAGTTTCACGGTATTGTGATTACTGATCTAAAATATATATTTTTTGATATGTCTGGGTAAAAAAACGTACACTTTTTTTCCCTTTTGAAATCAATATTTTTTATTTTGAGAAACATTTTAAATATTTTGTTACAGTAAACATGTCAAGCTAAATAATTCAAATAATTCATTGACTTCTGCTGTCTTCATTAGGTTCAAAAACACTGATTCCTTTACAGTTTAAAACAATAAAATGTGCCAAGTGTGTTTGGCATTTGTTTACCAGCTTTGTTTTAACAGTAGGGTTTTTATACATGCAAGCAATTTACTTTGGAGAGACTTCATTTTGATTTCTGTAAGACTGACGCAGCATTTCTTTCAGAATGGTTCTGAAAAAAAAATTCATCATGGAGTTGCACTTCAAACCTCTCCCTTTAAGGGAATGTGCGCTGAAGCCTTTTTCCATTGGGGGGTCTGTAAATTGGAAATGAGCAAACGTTCTCCCACAGACCCCCACCCCCTGCCTTGCAACAGCTGTAAGATATTAGGCCTTATTTTCTCTTCCATTGAGAGACAGGAGGAACGGGCTCTTTGCCTCGCTGTGATCAGACTCAAGAGGACAATGGGGATCCATTAAATGAACGATCTGGAAAGATCTGCACCGTGCAAAAACAAGTGCAGAGCTCTGGGTTAGAAATTTCATGCTATCTTTCTAAAATATCTCAAAAACTGCTGGCTGAAGTGCAGAACTCAAACAGTTTTTCACTTTTGTACCCTGTGGTCTCATAATGAGAAAGACGTTGGATAATTGAGACATGATTGTATTAAAGTGATAAGTCATCTGAAAATGGGAATTCTGCAATCATTCAATTTCGAACCAACATGAGGGTAAACATCATTTTAGTTGAACTTTTCCTTTAATTTTTATAAGCGTTGCTTTGTGACCTATGCGAGCGGTTTGTTTGTGGTGTGGTTTTGCTTTGAAGCCAAATAGTGATATAACGAGGCTCCATTAATGCTCTTCAGATGCTTTTTTTTCCACGATAGGATCAAATAGCTCTGATCTCCAACCACTATTAGCATATAATGCCCAGAATAATTAGCCTAGCTTGTTGCCCTCTCATTACTTGCAATCTGTTTCTTTGAACGGCAGGAGTCTGAGATCATGCTTTCACCCTTCAATTGGAATTCGTCCATAAAAATGAAGTGATAAAGCAAGTTGAAGGTTTTCCTGCTGTGCAGATGGGCAGTCTGGTATTGTTATGTTGATCCTGTCTCAAACTCATCCAGGACTTTGCTGCCTTTTAAGGCTCTGTTTTTTAGCAGTATATACAGTAGAGAACTGCAGACGGAGAACTCTTGAAGTCTCACGCACGGCTGATGACAAGCTCTGCTGATACGCCTGCTCTTCAGCACTTTACTGCACCAGCGACACATGTGAAGCCCATCCTTGTCATTAGAGACAGTTTGAATGTCAGTAACAGTCAGCGTGTGGCTGGATCTGCCAAAAGGCTGTTTTTGATCAACTAGCCTTAGGAAAGATGTGATCTGTGCTTTCAGCCTTTAACCTAGCAGTGCAAGTGCTCTTTAGCTGTTAGTTTAGTGCCTTCTGCCACCTGGTGGAAATGATAGGACATTGACATTGTGTTCTTTTGAACGTCTGAAAACATATAAATTGAATGTATTGTCAAAAATGTGCTTAATTCCAAGTTATTGTTTGTATTAATGTATATTTACGGTATTATGTATGCATATGTATAGTGTTCAGAAACAAGGTTGAGAATATGTTTGGGAAAATATGGACTTTTGCTACAAATGTATATGTGTGTGTGTGTGTGTGTGTGTGTGTGTGTGTGTGTGTGTTTATTAATAAATTAATGGTAATTTAATAAATGCCACCTTGAACAGAATAATAAAACACAAAAAAACTTAAAAAACTGACCCCAAACTTTTGACCAGCAGTGTATATACCAGTTTGCTTTTCATGTTTTTTTAAATAAAATTATTCTGCTCATCAAAGCAGCTTATAACTAATTTCTTATTGTATGTAGTTTGAAATTAAATTATTACTCCAGTCATTATTGCTTTTATTACTATTATTAACAATAATATTAATAATAATAATTAAAATTAGAGTGATTTCTGAAGGATCATGTGACTCTGAAGACTGGGGTAATAGAGCTGAAAATTTATTTATTTGGAATAAATGATTCAATTAAATGATAAACTACTTTTGAACAGTTATTTTATAGTGCAATAACATTTCACAAGTTCTACTGTATTTTTGATTAAATAAAAGCAGCCTTGGTGAACAGGATAAGCTTATTTTAACATTTAAAAAACCTACTAACCCCAAACCTTTGACTGGTATTGTGTGTGTGTGTGTGTGTGTGTGTGTGTGTGTGTGTGTGTGTGTGTGTGTGTGTGTGTGTGTGTGTGTATGCATGCATGCATGT
>CAIGQZ010032240.1:678313-707684 GCA_903798205.1 Danio tinwini | reverse complement strand
TATATGTATGTATGTGTGTGTGTGTGTGTGTGTGTGTATATATATATTTGAAATCTTACCCAAACAGTACTATGTTTGAAAAATCCCAAATTGTTGCAATATACTATAAATGAATATATACATATAACAAAAAGTGTTTGTTTGTTGTGTGTATTTTGACATTTATTGAAAATATTTATTGAACATTATTAACATATTGATAAGCATTTATACATTTTCAACAAATAGTTACTATTTTGTAGGAGTTTATTTTGATCTTTTAAACATATACACATTTTTCAACATGAGTAAATGTGTATAACATTTCCCTGTTGTAATATAATTTCATATGTGAATGCTCTGTAATTTATTTCTAAGAGTCTTCTTGACCCATTATAACACAGTTATTAGCTTTAATTGTATTGTTTTTTGGCTAAACTGATTCGTTTTAAAACTAAACTACTCCAGCACTAACTCTACTTGTCAAATGGTCAGAAACTTTAGTCTTTTATTTCTAGTCCTCTTTTGTTCTGATTTTTAGGATGGTTACTCAACCAGTCATTTTTGAACTTACATGTAATCCGTGTTCTCTGTGTCTTTACTCAGACTGAGGGGTAGATGCATCATCAGGAGCGAGCCCAATATGAAGAAAGCAGGCAGGCCAGTGGGGAACAAGGCAGTAAGTGGAGGAGGTAAAGGTGACGCAGTGACAGCGGGAAACTGTACTGGCAAAAACACTGTTAAGAGCCCTACGTCAGCTCCTCTCTCCAAGGTAACATCACTTTCTCACTCACTTAAACTAGCATCTTGATACTTTTTTGGTGAATGGTTGGTCTTCGATCTACAGGTGAAAAGCAATGATGATCTTCTAGCTGCTATGGCTGGTAGCAGTGCAGGCACAAACAGCAGTGTTGCCAAGGGCAAGAAGTCAACTTCTACTCACTCAACATCTTGTGGAACAAACACTAATAACCCTGACACCAAGACCAAGACCACCTCAGGTATTTAAAACTTTCAAGAAACAATCAATAACCAAACACTACAGTATTCACATATTTTAAGATACATTTAAATGCATTTAATATGATTGTCATACTATTCTTTTGTGTTTTGTTTGATTAAAAGTAACACTTTTCTTGAAGAGGTGTTCATAAAACTGTCACAACATCTTTATAATCATGATATGACACTTGGCATGTCATTAATACAAATAAGCTTTTATGCATGCTTATGACCACTGTCATTAAATGTCATTTGCTCAGTTTTTTTTATGTTAAATGCAAAGATGACATTGTTTGAGATGTCTTTTTGGGAACCTGGCATAAACAAATACATCATAACCTGTCTGCCCTGACACCACAATTAGACATTACCAAGACAGTATAACTCATTAACATGATTGTCATGAAGCCGTTATAATTGCCACAAATATTTTTTAATCAGTTGTTTCATGAAAGTCTCTCAGTAAAACTGTCAAATAATTTATAACAGCATCATTAATATTAAAGGATATTTAATGTAATAATAATGACCCATTTAATTTGTAATATTGTAGTTTAGGTTAAGAAAAATATTAATGACGCTGTAACAAAATCAATGACACAATTGTAATGGCCTCATGACAATCATGTTTATGTCAGATTTATAACAAGGTTGTCTTGATAATGTCATTATGAAGGTTTCATGACAATATTATAAACACCCCCTCCAAGTAAAGTATAACATGATAGGACAGTATTCATTTGTGATAGAAAGCAGCAACATGTATTACAGTGAAAAATCAATTATATAAAAAGCTGTTATCAAGTTTATTTGCTTGCCATTATTTTTCACAAAAAGCAATGAGGTGTCTTGTATGCATTTGCTGATTAAAAAGCAAACCCCTTTGCATACAGCAAAGTATTCAGCAAATATTCTGGCCAAATATTGTGTGACCCTTGATGGCAAAATGCACTCACTACAGGTGTAATTTGACAATTGTGCTCTGATATTTGTCATTATGTCTTCCCAAGGCCCTTCTGGCAAACGGACATCATCCATGACCTCCAAGGAGTTGAATTCCTCACGAGAGCGTTTACGTAACTCCAGAAACTCCAGCAGTAAAAAGCAGTCGTCCACTGGTGCTTTGGATCGAGCTCAGCCCAGGCATTCTCGTGCACTGGCCCAGACCTCCGACTCTGACACCCGCATGAGCAAATCAAAGTCTGACGGACAGTTAAGCGATAAAGTGGCCCTGGAGGCCAAAGTGAAAAATCTGCTAGGTCTGGCCAAGAGCAAAGACGTGGAAATCCTGCAGCTCAGGGGTGAGCTGAGGGACATGAGGGTTCAGCTGGGACTGCCTGAGGTTAGATTAACTACCATATTTCTGCATGATCATTTTCATAAGTCTTATGTAATATATTAATGAACAAAACAAGAAATGTAAAAAACTAATTAATTGCAATATAAGTCATGTATATATGCAAATAATTCTTCAGTTACAGACATGTAGCAATAAAGAAAACACTGTAGACTAGTCAATGTATTGTATATGGAGTTTTTTTTTGGTACCCAATCTTTGTCATCTCATTACATTAAATTCAGACTGCAGTCTCACAACCAAGGTAAAATGTTTATTTTTATAATGTCCTGTGTGGCACTGTAGACTATTCAATGCAGTAGCAATATAGGAAACATAATTTCTTTGTTTATGCAATTCTACAAAATAAAGATAAATATATAATAATATATAATATAGAAAATATATAAAATAAAAAAACCCAAAACAAATCATAAGTCACAGAGAAAAAATAAATTGAGGAATCCAATTTATTTGTGTTCCATTCTCCACCTGTTTCCACCTCAGTTTAAAATAATAGGCAATTGTGAAAACTATATTTCGTAATAATAAGATATAAAGTTACAATTATTAGATTATAGTCATACTGTTATTTATGAGATAAGTATCAAATCACATTGCAATATATACATATGAAGTCATGAGATATAGTCACAATTTGAGATTAAAAGTAGGGCTGGACGATTTGGCCTAAAATCTAAATCTTGATTAATTGAACAATTTAAGTCAATTATGATTAATGAACGATTATTTTATTTATTTGTAAAAACAATTTTGCGCTCATAGTTCACTGACAAGTTTTATATGCTGTCTAAAGGCATCTCTGGCGCAGCTTCCAATCATTGTCAATGTAGTGCAAAGTAAGACTTAAGAATGAGTCTATCGTCCTACTTGACCAGAGATCAGATGCAAAGTGGCTGCAGACGTAGAAATTAGCCACAGTCTTTAACAGAGTGGGGTCACCTGATGCGTAGGGAAATTAATATAAAAAATTGTCTTGGAAAAATTTTATCTATTATAGGTTTTGAATGTCAATTTCGAATACTTTTCAGTTTATTGCCCAGGCCTAATTAAAAGTCATACCTTTTAGTTACTCTGAGGTGGAAATAGGCTTCCATAGTGACCTGGATAACACATATATTTATGGTTTTACCAAATATGTATAATCATGTTTGAGAAATTAGGATGTAGATTGGGGTGTCCAATCCTGTTACTGGAGATCTACCTTACTGCAGAGTTCAGCTCCAACACTGATCAAAAACCACTAAACCAATTAAGTAGTATCTGAAGGATCAGTTGGCTATTAAAGACAGGTGAGTTTGATCAACGTTGCAGCTGAACTCAGTAGGAAGGTAGATCTCCAGGAACAGGATTTGGCACCTCTCATGTAAATAGTTAGATGCTGTAATTTAATGTGTGTAGTGTTGTTGCATCTGTATTGTGAAAGAACTTATTGTGAAGACTTTAGACTCCCTAAAAACTTATGATGTTTGTAGGAAGATGAGGAGGAAGAGAGGCCACCCGAGAGAGAGGCGGCTGCAGTGATCACAGCTGCAGATGTGGAGTCAACATTGCTGCTCTTGCAGGAGCAGAACCAGGCCATTCGTGGAGAGCTCAACCTGCTCAAGAATGAAAACCGCATGCTAAAGGACCGCCTCAACGCTCTGGGCTTTTCCCTGGAGCAGAGACTGGATGGGGCTGATAAGACCTTTAGCTTTCCTTCCACCAGTCCTGAACTCTCCTCTGGAGGTGCTGGAGCTCATGGAGACTGTGCCACTGTGGCCTCCTCTGTTGACGGATCGGCGCCAGGCTCTATGGAGGACCTTTTAACAGGAGGCCATCGAAGTGGCTCAACGGACAACCTGGACAGCGAGTCCAGTGAGGTCTACCAAGCAGTGACCTCCAGTGATGATGCCTTGGATGCTCCTTCAGGCTGCGGTTCCTCATCATCCTCTGAGTCTGAAGGTGGACCTCCGGCCTGCCGCAGTTCATCTCGTAAAGGAAGCAGTGGCAACACCAGCGAAGTGTCCGTGGCGTGCCTGACGGAGCGCATTCATCAGATGGAGGAGAACCAACATAGCACGTCAGAGGAGCTCCAAGCCACTCTACAGGAACTGGCCGACCTGCAGCAGATCACACAGGAACTAAATGGTGAAAACGAACGCCTGGGAGAGGAAAAGGTCCTGCTTATGGACTCGCTGTGTCAACAGAGTGACAAACTAGAGCACTGTGGTCGTCAAATAGAGTACTTCCGCTCGCTCCTGGATGAGCATGGTGTTGCCTACTCGGTAGATGAAGACATCAAGAGTGGCCGCTATATGGAGCTGGAGCAGCGCTACGTGGAGCTTGTGGAAAACACCCGCTTTGAGCGCGAGCAGCTGCTAGGCGTGCAGCAGCATCTGAGTAATACTCTAAAGATGGCCGAGCAGGACAACGCTGAGGCTCAAAATGTGATCGCAGCACTGAAGGAGCGCATCCATCACATGGAGCGACTTCTGGATGTGGAAAGGCAGGAGCGAGCCAGCATGGCGGCAGTGCTGGAGGAGTGTAAAGCTGCGGTCAACAACGACCAGGCTGAGCTGAGTCGCTGTCGGGTCTTACTCGAGCAGGAGAGACAAAAGGTAGCCGAACTCTATTCCATCCACAATGCTGGAGATAAGAGTGACATCCACCAGCTCCTGGAGGGTGTGAGGCTGGACAAGGAGGAAGCTGAAGCCAAAGCCGCCAAACTACAGGATGATTTGGGCCATGCTCGTTCTGAGGTGGCATGTCTGCAGGACACACTCAACAAGGTGAGCACAAGCACTGGTTCAGTTGGTTCGAGATGCATTAAGAGCTTGAGGTAATATTTAGTCGTTCTGTACTTTTGTGTTGGTCTAGCTTGATGCAGAGTACAGGGACTTCCAGAGCGTAGTGCAAAAAGAGCTGGCCGAGCAAAAGAGGGCTATAGAAAAGCAACGGGAGGACCTGCAGGAGAAAGAGACGGAGATTGGAGATATGAAAGAGACCATCTTTGAGTTAGAGGATGAAGTGGAGCAGCACCGAGCCGTCAAACTTCATGACAACCTCATTATCAGCGACCTGGAGAGTGGGTTTGAGAGATTTAGATTTGCACATTTAGATTATAGATATTCTACAACAGGCATGGAAAATGTTAGCCTTGGAAGACCACTGTCCTTCATTCTTTATCAAACACACCTGCCTGGGATTGCAATTTAATAATTGTTTATGTGTACCCTTTATTATTATTTGGATAAAGGAGCTAAACTGCAGCCATCCCTGTTCTATGTCTTGCACAAATGTATGACACTGTGTCCTAATACTGTGTTCACACCAAATGTGAATTTAAGTATGCCACAAAGTTTACATACAAACTGAACACAAATGCAAATTAATGTGGAATGCAGGATTTGTTTGTGACGAATGCACAGAATTCACATCAAATCAAGTAAAAAAAAAAGTGAGCAGAAAATTTGTGTGAGGCGAAAAACATTCTGTGAGTAAACTAGAGCGTTTGGTGTGAACCCAGCATAACAACACGTAACGCAACGAGATTTCGGTGAAAAGCAATTCAGCTGTCTGCACCAGACGTGACATGGCAGAAACATTTAAATACTTGAGCCATTCAGAAGTGCAGAATAGTGGCTTGCGCTACCATGGACAGGCTTATAATCTTATTAATGAATATTAAACATCATTACCATTATTAAAAGTACGAACTTGCTGACTGTTCTGGCAATAAATGGCTATAAATGTTACCTGAAATAGTGTTCAAATTCACACGGGTAACATTTAACACTGAATAAAGCCCGAGGTGATCATTATCATAGTACTTTTTACTGTTGTTTCAGATGCAATGTTGTAGAAATAGAAACTTTTGAGTGTTGCCGACATGGATGGTTTGACTGAAACTCTTTTCAACATAGAAAAAATAGCATTAAAAGAGCCCCTATATGCATAAATAAGGGTCATATTTTGGTTTTGGGGATCTCCAACAACAGTCTGATATGCATGTGAGGTCAAAAAACACTTTCATTGTCTTTTATTTTTACCTAATTATCCCAACGACTCCTATGTGATTCATTCAGCGATTCATTTATTCCCAAACCCCACCTTAGCACTATGCTAATCTGCACTGATTGGTTCGATGACCTAGTCTGTTGTGATTGGTCGACTGCATTCAGCGCGAGACAGAGAGAAATGCCCACCACGGCTTATCAACAATTTTAAAGTAGTCAGAGTGCAGGAGTGCATTAAAGCAATGCAGTTTAACAGCAACATATTGCTCTATTCTTAACCATAAGTAAAAACAGTGACACACATTCAGTATTAATCCACACTGCGGCAGAAGCTGAACTATTTTGTAACTTAACCACTGCACGTGTGTAGGAACAACTGACGGTGGCCATACCAACGACAAACAGCGGTGGATTGCGAGCTCAGAAATGCAATTAAATCCGTAAACAAAGCGGCACGTGTTGCGTTTTTAACATGGTTTTAGATGCGATATGAGAATATAAAGGGTTAACCAGATACAGTACAAGCGGTTACAATTAACAAAATCCAATTAAATACATAATTTGGAAGCTAGAGAAAACAAGGAGGCAACCATTTTAATCACACATACTTACACTTGTGAAATGGAGGAAGAAACTGTTTATGAACTGAGTACTGTAAAGTTCTTGTCAAGCGCTGAAAAAGTCCCATATATTTTTGCAAAAATAAACTTCAACCACTAACTCTTTACAGCCTCATCTTTGGGTAGGGAAAATAACACTAACTTTCCCTCACACTTCAGAGCACAGTGTCTATGCGACTTGATTCAACCGGGATCTGCTACAGTGTTTGTCTTCCTCTTTTTTTTTCTACAGTGTTTGTGGGTGGGGCGGGGGTTTAAATTTTCCCAGGTCTAAGCGCGCAACAAACGGGCAGGGCTTGAGTTCTGTATCGACGTCACGCCGACACGGCTTAAGACTCGTTACAGTGACGACTCATTATGAGTCGACTCTTTTATAGATGAATCAATAGTTTTAAACACAGTGCACTTTCAGATTTAAGCCTTAGCTGGATATTTCACTTCACTTAGAGCTGTGTTACACACTGCATGGAAGGTCATTTTCAAAAATCCATAATAGGGGCTCTTTAATCATGTTGCAGCATCATGTCATGTGTAGTTATGACACTGTGTAATTTATACTTGGGTTAGGTATGCCCAATCCTGTTCTGGGAGATTTAGTTTGGTGCAAAGTTCAGTTTAAACTCTGCACCATCACACCTGTTTGAAATGATCAAGTGTGTCTGAAGATGAATGGTGTGTTCAAGTCATGTTAAACAGATAGTATTTATGAGTTGAAAGCACACGAACGCCACCACAAAGTTGTAATTTTGAGTGGTAAACAAGTGACAACATATAATTTCAACTTGCAGACTCATAAAAAAACAGCTTCCAAGCAGGACTTGAACACTTGACTGGAATCTATTCTTATAAGTAATCCAGTTGATTTATGTGTATTTGGTTAAAAAGAGTTCAAAAATGTGTAGAGTAAGGTGACATCCATATTCTTAAATCACGTTAAGCAGCTCAACTTATTTTTGATTTTAAAGTACATGTCTATTCTGGGGCAGGTAAATCTAAAACGGGGGTGCCCAAACTTTTTCTTATGAAAGGCCAAAACCCAAACTTGATTGAGGCTAGTGGACCGAAGCTAAATATTGTTGCCATGAGTAATTTCCTTTAATATTGTTTATTTATTTATTTAATAATATTTAAAAATTAGAAAACATTGCTTTATATTAACTGATACAGCATTTTTAAATAACATTTATAACATCTCATTTATAACAGAATTGCACAAATTTTTACCTTGATTTGCTCACCAATGTCTTCTTCATAGTCTATCTATTTACTGACAGTATTTTCATTTGAAAAAATCTGATCCATTTACAGCATTTAATTGAAATATTTAATTTCACTTAGCTTTTTTTGTAGCTCAGCAATAAAACAAAACAAAAACTAAAACAAAAAAAAAGGTTACGTCAAATTATAAACGACGATCTTTGTGTTAAAAGCATTCGCCCCAACCTCCATCATTCTCACTCTCCTCTCAGATGGGATGGTGGGCCAAATCAAAGGTTACAATGGGCCAACTTTGGCTCGTGGGCCCTACTTTGGGCATCTCTGATCTAAAATGATGAAATGATGACTTTATAGAGTGTAAAAAAAAGTATACTAATTATATAAATATATAAGTATACTTTTTATATAAACTTTGTATATAAAGTTTATAGAAAACAGAAGACATTTAGAGATGTTAGAAGCACTGTCATCAGCATTTGCTTGCATCAGATAAGATGAACCTGAATATGTGCGAGGCTTGGGTATACAATGTGCTTCTTTTATTGAACACTAAAAGAGGCTGTGATTGGTGGATCTGCCTCACATTACCACACGGTGGTGCCAGTCCTGTAAGAACATTAGGATTTTACTTTTGGCTACTGCAGATAACAAACATCAGTGGCTAGATAATTTATTTTATTACTCAGTAGTTAGCTTTATGCTTTGACCTTTACAGTGGGATTTATCATGCAAAATGCTTTTATTATATAATCACTGTTGCTACAGTAAAGTTTTTTTTTCTTCTATTTTTTCACATGAACCCTGTTTGCCCTCAGTTCACAAGCTCAATCACTCACTCTCTTTCCGGTTTCCTGGCAGATTCGATGAAAAAGCTTCAGGATCAGAAGCATGACATGGAGAGAGAGATAAAGATCCTGCACCGCAGACTCCGGGTGAGTAAGGGCAGGGGCAGCAGTTCATGCGGTCATCCGAGGACCTGGCGTTCACAAATGGTCATCCTTTTCAAAGGCTGTCCTCAACCTCTCAGTGTGATGTCAGGATAAACAAGCAAACAGCATTTTATTTTCTATCTGCTTACATAACACACTTTGTTAGTGAACATTCACAAGCATTTTGGGTTTTTTTAATTAATTGTTGTTTAACTTAACCCATTCATTTCCAGTATTTCTCCCCAAAATAATTATGCAGCAGAATAGACCATTAACAGGTTAAATTATTATTATTATTATTTTATTTAAGTTTTTATTGCAATAAAATACAATTCACAGCATCAGTAGACATTTGTCACTTTTACAGTTTAAAGGGCACCTATTTTACCCCTTTTACAAGATATAAGAGAAGCCTTTTGTGTCTCCAGAAAGTGTCTGTGAAGTTTCAGGTCAAAACACCCATCAGTTTATTTATTATATCCTCTAGAATCTGCCCATTTTGGTGTCTCATCACATTGTAGCTGTCTTTGTAGCCTGTGGCTTTAAATGCAAACGAGCTGCTTCTCTCCCTCACCATTCCCATGTGCATGTCTGCTTCTCATCATGCATTGCGTCAGATAAACAGCACAGTGACAGAGACAGACTCGGGTAAAGCTGAAATACAGCTCATTAGTCAAAAATACCAAGTAAGTTAATTTCATGTTTTTGTGGTGGAATTTATTCAAGCCTTTTTGAAACGATGCGTTACACACACACACACAGACATATTAGCGTTTACTGACACCATGCGGCAATGGTGATTTACAGTGGTTAAGAATTACATCGCCAATTTGCTTTCTTTATTAGAAACATGCACTGTTTTAAAAACATTTTAAACTTATAAAATAACAGGGAGTTGGAACAGATATTTTAATGCCAATTTCTTTGCACAAAAAAGTTATGTATTATAGAAACATGGGGCCTGTCAATCAATTCGGTGGGTGGGGAAAACCGCACTCCCAACGTCACGTTGCGGTGGGCCTCAAAATCACTGGGAATGGGTCCTATTTTAATGTCAGTAAATAAAAAAAGAGCATTGCTGGCTTTATATAAATGTAATATAACAGTGGATGCACTATACATACACCTAGTTCTGTCCAAACAGCTTACAATAGTTGATTTTCATGTTATTACAACCAGAAGCTGTGATTGTTTTTTTCATATAGTGACGCAGTTCCTAGAGAAACAGAATATTAAATGACACAACAGTGGGCATGGCTTGTTTTGTATACCTTGGGCTGAATGAATATAGTAAAGTAGCATTTCATTCAGAAAGATCGAGAAAGGGGTTTTAGAAGAGTTATTACAACCTAACAGACTCCTCATGCTTACCATTTATGTTTGTTGTCATAACTGACATTTAGAGCAGCATGGTTAGGTATGTTAACCACGCCCATTACTTAAAAATCACGTAATCTGACAATTTAACTAAAACAAACAGGAAGTGCATTTACAGATTTTAATTAAAGATTAGAACGGCAAACTATTTTTTTTTCTTAATGACATGCACGGATGAATTGTTCACCACAAAACTGGCAATGTGAGCTGACAAAATCATTTGGTTAGTTTTGGTTTCTTGGGGACTTTAAATTCTCTAATCAGGGATCAAAGACGATTAAAACACAATTTTCTTCATGACAGTAACAGAACAGCATAGCTCTTTGCATTATCTTACATTATTTATACCAAAACTATATACAAAAGAAAGAGGAGAGTGAAAGCAATATTTACAGTAAAAATAAATCTTAAACTTCTATAACAAAAAGACATTAGGTTGAATGGAAGTGATGTAGTAAATCCATTTGACCCAAAAGTCAACAAATGTATTTTTTTGGTTATGCACACAGTATGTATTTTTCTCCATAATTAATATATTTTTCAAAACATCAATCAAATCTTGCAATTGTGGTGAATTACGTTTATACCAGCATCTACTAATGGCTTTTTTACTCAAATAAAGTACCTCAAAACTGAAATCAGGTGAAATATTTCAGATATTTTCTAAAATGCTATGTATATCTTTTCCAAAAACCCTTTAATATTATTCTAATATAGTATTCTAGTATAATATTCTTATATAATACTATTCTAATATGTAAAAATGGTTAGCGTCCTGTGATCCACAATGTTTCCAACAATTTCAGTTCTCATGAAATGACATTTTCTGTTCCCTACAGAAGTCTCTCCAGTGTGAAGAACGGGAAGTTGCCCGTTGTAATTTTCATATATTTACTCAATCCTCAGTTAAGATGATAATACCACTTTCTTTCTCCCATCTTTCTTTATTGTACAGAGATGAATTCTCTTGTAGATCCATAAAAAGGATGTGTTTTTATGCTTTCTTTATTAATTGCTCACCCTCATGTCGGTCCAAACACCCGAGTCCTTTGTACATAATCAGAACACAAATTAAGATATTTTAGATGAAATTCAAGAGCTCTCTCATCCTCAATAGACAGACGTTCAAAGTCAAAAAAAGAGATCAAACACTCTATGGAGCTTTAGTGGTTCATCTGTAATCATACAAAGCTCCAACAACACTTTACACTCAAAAAAATGACAATTGCTGTTTGTTCAAGCTACTTATATAAAATGAACAAGACAAGTTCTGAGGGGTTTTTTTTGGCGACAGCTTAATTGGTTTGTTCAATCCCCTGAAATGTGTGAAAAAAACTACTTCTTTCATGTTGCACCAACACAATTCAATCGTGTGGAACCCAGCATTTTTTACAGCGTATGTCTTCTTTCCCATGTTTGGTCAACACATAAGTGTAGTTAACGTGCACCATGATCTAATGCGGTATTGAAATGACAAGAGTGAGTAATTAACAACAGACATTTAGTTTTTGGGTGAACTATCCATTTAATGCACATTTATGATTATTCTTAGTGAACTTGGGCCTCTGTGTTTGTCCATTTGTGTATGTTCAGGAAGAGTCTGCAGAGTGGCGTCAGTTTCAGGCAGATCTGCAAACTGCAGTGGTCATTGCTAATGACATCAAGTCAGAGGCTCAAGAGGAGATTGGTGACTTACGGCGCCGCCTGCAAGAAGCCCAAGAGAAGAATGAGAAGTTGGGCAAAGAAATAGAGGAAGTTAAAAACCGCAAGTAGGTGTTGAATATGTGCTCGTCTGTTCCTGTTAGGTGGCATGCAACTTGATTCTATAGTTTTGGTGGTGCAATTAACAGTTTTTACTCATTTATAGCTTCAGATTTTGCTATATGAAAACAATATCAATAAATTGCAGTGCATTGTAAAAGTTAATTTTAATAATCTCAAGAGGCATCAGTTTTTTTTTTTTGCTTTGTACTGTTTGGAAAAGTCTTGATCGTGCATATGAAGAGTTCAGATGCAAAAGCCGCTAAATGCCATTTCCGCCAAAAATGAGCTAATGACGTTGAGTGAATGCTTAAGGCACGTACTACATTTTCAACGAATAGATTTGCTTCAAATCATCCAAATCGCAGCTTCAGCGCATTCAGAAATAACAGTTTGTGTGCACAAGCTGCTAAACGCCACTTACCTTTGACAGCAAAAGCCGCTATATCCTATTTTTTTTGTTTACGCAGCGGCTCTACGTTGAATGAGTCCGATTTACTATACTGTACATTAAACGGCAACACCGTTTCACGAAAGACAGAGTTAAGATGCCTTTCTTCTATCCCACATGGATGCTATGACGATAAATGAGACGAAAAAGAGACCAAGACCTTGAGTATGGTGAGAATAAATGAATGACAGCTTCTAAAATTGTCTGAGGGACATCCCCTTTTTGCCCAGTAGGCCCACCTTGTAATTCATCTGCTAATGTAAGCTATTTTAAAAAAAAATATATATATAATGTATAAAACTTTACTTTTATATTAGCCTACTTCATATTACCTATACTTGTTATAATCATGGACAACACACAGATATTGATGTTTCACAATGTTTTAAACTACAATATTTGAGCTTAGTTTACAATGTTTACATTGCTCTACTTGCATTAAATCTAAATTCCAAATATCAGAAATGACAACAGATTGTTAAAATGTAATTCATGTCAGTTTTAATGTTACTGATTAATCCACTTCACAGATTTCATTCATTAATTTTCCTTCAGCTTTTTCCCTGGTTTACCACAGTGGAATGAATCGCCACTTACTTGACAGATGTATTTTTAATTGTAGGTGGTTTGTGTAATGTGTTTTATGTAAAAAATTATTTCTAATTAAATCTTTTGTGATTTTTCAACTAAATACACTTTCTTGTCCCGATAGGTGGATTTAGAGGTTTTTGCGAACAAAGCAGAGTTGGATTTAGCTGGTTTTGACACAAAAGAAAATCTAATTTGTTAAAAACCAAAGAATTGTCTAAAGTGACATTTATGAAAAAAATGTATTTTATTTACAAGCTAATAACCTTCTCATTACATATAAAATGAAACTTTTGAGCCTAAGTAGAGGAACCTGATAGAAAATGCTCATTTACAAGAAAAGTGGTCAGATATATATATGAAGAGTTCAGATGCAAAAACATCTAAAAAGAACTAGGAAACAAAAATACTTTGGTGAGCTGGCCCAATTGATCTAATTGGAGATCATGATTCATTATATAAAAACAGTTGGTTTGAAAAGCTACGCTCAAATGTGCCTCAAATGTAAAATGCATAAGAGTGACATCTCTTCATTTGATTCAGGTGAGCGAAGCCAAAAAGTAGTTGCGTTTTGATTGTCATGATGAAATTTATAAAATATTGCTTTAAAAGTTCAGTTTAGTAAACTGTTTGACTTTTAGATTTTTTATTTGTTTTTTAATTTGGCTGGACATTTGTCATTGCTGCTTCAGGAACTATCTGTCAGTTATTTCCTCAGTGAAATTTTTTTTAAATAATGTCAAATAAATTTTGTTTTGGTGGTTGTAGTAATGCCCAGTGGTCAGGCTGACTTACTGACTATGAGCTTTTCCCAATAACTCGATTTATGTTCACAGTACATAATTATTTATTTATAATGAATAAAATACATTGCTGTAACTCACTCAAATGTAGTTTATTTTTTTTACGATTTATAGTTCTTTTTTGCGTGTCGGACTGAATTATTCATTTTCACAGTACCTCTCTTAAAGGAATGTTTCACTCAAAAATGAAATTTTCCACATAATTTCCCCTCATTGAACTTTTTTTCTGTCAGACAAACACAGTTGTAGTAGACAAAAATTTTACACTGGCTGTTCATTTCACAACTAATTTATGCACCACTACCAAACACTACCACATCATACGAAGAGCCAGGAAAAAATGTAAAACTACTTTAACTGTTTTCGTAAATTATGGGGTAATTTTCATTTTTGTGTGCACTATTCCTTTAATATGTATACAGTTACATTATTGTAGGGAGTACAATCGTACATTTCTGGGACCTAGTGTCTTAGACTTAATGTAATTATTTGAACTGAATTAAAACTTTCCTTACAAATATATAACTGTGCTTTGTCAAAGGCAAGATGAGGAACGTGGCCGTGTGTATAACTACATGAACGCTGTGGAGAGGGATCTTGCTGCGCTCCGGCAGGGCATGGGATTGAGTCGACGACCGTCCACATCCTCTGAACCATCGCCCACTGTTAAAACTCTAATCAAGAGCTTCGACAGTGCCTCACAGGGTACCTCACCATTGTCAGACGTTGATCTACTTTTACATTTTTACCTTTATGGTGTCAAGAAATTGATTTACTCTATTCTGGTGAGGCCACAGGTCCTGGAGCTAACGCTACTGCTGTCGCTGCTGCTGCCGCTGCTGCTGCTGCTGCGGCTGCTGTCACCGTCACAAGCACAACCCCTACAGCCCCTTTACCCAGAACACCTCTGAGTCCCAGCCCAATGAAAACCCCACCTGCTGCTGCCGTCTCACCCATACAGGTAAAGCACAGTTACACATGGACTACATTTACAGGCACCTTATTAAAGGGATAGATTACCCAAAAATAAAAAAATCTGTCATCATTTAATCAGTCTTGACTTGTTCCAAATTAGTTTGAATTTTTTTATTCTGTTGAAAACAAAAGAAGATATATTAAGGATAATTGTAATATATAAGAATATACTATATAAGAATAGAATACGAGCATACTAAATAAAGGCCTGTTTACACTAATGTATTTTAGTTTTAAAATGGCATTTTAGAATGAAAATGATCCACGTCCACACTGATGTTTCATCTAGCATTTCAGAAAAGATCTTCGTTCACACTAGACCGCTAAAAACACACATCACGTGACCTCACACACACACACACACACACACACACACACACACACACACACACACACACACACACACACACACTCTTGCATACGCAGCACTGCAGCTCCAGGCAGTCAGCTGGTGCTTTGAGCACAGAACCCCAGGTGAGAGCAGCACATGTTGGACGGTTCATCAAGAATCCACCGATGGATCTAATCTCGCTATATTTGTTAATCGTGATATTTAATTCATCTTATTGTATATATATATGACGACATATTCTCGACTTTGGCCTTTTGAATCTATTTTTCTCAGGTAATGTGTTTTGGCGCAAAGATAAGTTAATATGTTAATTTATGTAACCACGTACACTGATTCTGCACATTTGACTTATTGCTTGCCTTTATTTCCTATAATTTTATAATGGCCACAATGGCTATTGATTTTTAAAACTGATATTCAGCAAAAGAAAGGGTATGTTTTGTATTTTCAATGAAAATGAAAGGAGGCAATTATGTTATAGGGTCTATTTTGTTCTAAATATGCCTACAGTGAAGATGATGGTTATATAAATATGTAGCTACACGACACCTCAACATTTTTGGTGTCTGTCAAGTTAATATCAAAATGAAAATAGGCAGTTCCTTATATCATGTTTTCATTTTATTGTTAATATGGTGAATCAACATAGCCAGGGTGTTGTGAATGACGTTATAAAGTACACTGTTCCCTTTGAAGATTTACATGACATGTACTCGGAAGTTTGTTTTCTTTATCACACTTGCCAAGTCTGAACTTACAAGGAGAGGATGCAAGACTGAACTGTGTGTAGGCCACTTAATATTGAGGAAAAAGCCCCAATCAGATAGGTGAATATCTGCAACCACGCCTCCGTTTTCAGATCTTTCAGTTTCCCCCATCCACACTGACTCAAAGCAGCAGCATTTTAAAATGAAAACGGCCTCTTCAGCTTTTTTTTAAATGCTCCGTTTTCGGTGCTCGAAAACTTCGGGGTAGTGTGGATGGAACGTGTAACTGTAGCAAAACGTATGCGTTTTAAAACTAAAACGTATTAGTGTAAACGGGGCCTAAGAATGTTGGAAACTGTAACCATTGACTTCCGTAGGAGCTGTGGACTATGGATGTCAATGGTTACAGATTCGCAACATTCTTTAAAATATCTTATTTTGTGTTCAGCAGAATATTAAAGCTCAAACTTGTTCGGAACAGGTCTAGGATGAGTAAATAATAGCAGAATTTTCATTTTTTTGGCTGAACTATCACTTTACCCTGACTTCATAAGCTGACAAATAACAAGGCCATGTAAACGCATTTGCCCGTTATTTATAAGGTCATAAATTGATCACAACAGCTTCATTTTTGTTGCCAATCACATTGACTTGGTCAAACATATAAACACATTAACCTACTTTCTGTTGTTTTATTAAAGTGCACGTGTGATACGTGAAAGGAACAAGTTGTTAGTCCAGAATTGGTGTGCATGCAGACAGAGCAAACGTTTGGCTTTAAGGAAGCTTCTTGACCCAAAGAATTCTAAAAATGTGTTCCTTTCTTGTGCAGCAGAAGTGCTACAGTCAAAACGCTGCATCACGAGAGGATAATATATGACCCTTAAGTCCCCTTCTGACATGCAGAAATGCTCTTTTGTTTTAATGGTTTACTGAACATGACAACTGACATAACAAATTAATTACTTGAAGTTAGATGCACAGATAATTATATCACTACCAGATTTAGTAATACAGTCTTATAAACGTGATTTACTTCCATTGCTAGGTTATCAATTTGCATGAAAAATGGAACAACGATTAATTGAAATAAATGGATTTTTGGTGTGCATGTAAACGTGCTCACTAACTACTCATAATACAGCGCTGCAGAGAGAGTTATTTTCACACCGAAGGTCAAACAGTAGCGTTCTGGTGGTCTTCCTGCCTGTTGAACCTAGGAAGCCGCTGAGATAGCAGCACTTCCTCCTCATCCCGGCCTCTTGACAGTTCTCACAGCTCCGGCTCATTCACGAGGTCTGAGGAATTTCCATTGTGGGCTACTTTGGTTTCCTTCAGTTTTTATTTCTTGCGCAGCCGTGACTTCTGATTCAGTCTGGATGTGAAACTGAGTTTTGGGTTCATCGAAAGTTACAAATAAAGGACATCCAGCAGATCACGGTCTTGCTTTTTGGCAAGTGGCTGTTTGTCACAAGAAGATGACAAGCTTTGAGCATTGTTTCTGAGCATGTATCTGTGAGGGTTGGTTTAGGGGTAGAATTAGGCCATAGACAGTATCATTAACCTGATATAAAATAATGGAGGCGACAGCAAAGTGGTTATAGATCTGACATATAGTGCAACAGCGCTCTGGGCGTCCCAAATTTGTGGAACTCTCCTGATCCTGCCCCCCTCTCTCTTCCACTTCACTTTTTGTCATTCTACTGTCCTCTCAAATAAGGGCAAAATAAATAAAAAAATCTATAAAAAAGGAAGTTCATGTCATTTTTGCTTAATATTTGTTGCTGCACGTCGTCATATTATTATTATGGTTTTGTATTTTGCCAGTGTATTTAAAAATGCTGCTTCCTGTGTTGTCATTTTGCTGGCTTGTTGCACTCGCTGGCGAAGACTCTGTAAATCAATAGCATTCAGCAGTGAGTCTAACTCCACCCCTTTGGTACAGTACTGTTGCGCTAGGTACCCTTATGGCCCGTTTCAACTGAGTGGTATGGGTCAGTACGGGTCACCTTTATCAGGCTTGCAATTTCACCGATGGTACCCTTTTAAGTGGGTGTGGTGTATGACAAAGTTTCAGTCGACGTCGCTGTATGGGTCGCTCACATATCATATGAGAAGCACATCTCACAAAATAAGCTTTATGCACAATAATACTTGTGTATAAATGTTCATTACTAACCTTTCTATGAACATGAATTGATTATAACTGCAGATCAATACCAGTGCGAAATAGCTTACTGTAACGTCTGCAATTATATAAAATAAATAAATGCAACGTATATAAACTCATACAGGCCCTTACAGTCTCTGATATGTTACCAATTACAAAAAAACTGCAGACAGCATACATACATTTAGTCCTTATTTGGGTTTAAAAACAACACGCAACATATAGCCCATAGTCAGTGCAAACCTCTCATCTGTATCTTTAATCTTCAGCAGCACATGTAACCTCTTGTTAGAAAGCAATTCCGTCATTCCGAGTTCATAATAGTTCAAAAGATGATGATAATAGTTAAACATTGCAGTTTGTTCATGTTTGAGGTTGCTGAAAGAATCATTTGCTCCTTTGTTTTTTCAGGCTTCTCCTTTGTTTTTTCGCTCGTCAGTCTCGCATTTGTCTATTTCTGGTAGGATTGGATGTCAGAAGCACTTCAATAATCATGTGCACATTATTATCATCAGCTCAAGAAGTTCATTTTTTCAAATATAGATGGGTGGTGAGCTCACGAGAAAGTGAAACGCTCACGCTTTATATGGCCTTGTAAACAACAACAGGGCACGGTAGATACCGCTCTTCTTCTTGGCTGTTCATCAAGACGATGACAAGATTTGTTTAAGCTCGTGCCATGGCTCGTTATTATATGTATATAGTATTATGATCTAATGTCTTGGCTGTGTATTTAAAAATGGCGCTTTCTTTGTTTTCATTCTCCTGGCTAGTGATGTATCTATTAGCTATTTTGGTATCTTTGACAAGAAATAAATGTCTGCTGTACTGTTCCCAACTGTACCTCTCAGTGGAAACATGCCATAGTGAAATGCCAACATGACCCACTGGTGAGGACATTTCACTGTTCCAACCCACACTAATTAAAAAGTCTTAAAAACTGGCCAGAACAAGTTGTTATTAGATTTTAATGATTTTCAGATGTTTCTTAAAGGATTAGTTTAGGGGTAGGGGTAGAGTTAGGCCTTAGACAGCATCTTTTATTCATTTTCCTTTGGCTTGGTCCCTTATTTATCAGGGGTCGCCACAGCGGATTAAACCGCTAACTATTCCAGCATATGTTTTACGCAGCGAATGCACTTACAGCCGCAACTTAGTACTGGGAAACACCCATACATTCTCACATTCACACACATTCATACACTACAGCCACTAGTTAATCCAATTTACCTATAGCAAATGTCTTTGGACTGTGGGGGAAACTGGAGCACCCGGAGGAAACACACGTAAACACGGGGAGAACATGTAAACTTCACACAGAAATGCCAACTGGCCCAGCTGGAACTCAAACCAGCGACCTTCTTGCTGTGTGGCGACAGTGCTAACCGCTGAGCCACCATGCTGCCATAGACAGTGTTATTAACCTTATATTAAAATAATGGAAGGTTGGTGCAATAACAAAGTGGTTATAAATCCAACATATAGTGCAATAGCGCTTCACGCATCTCAAGTTCAAATCCCTGCCCGTGGAACTTTCCCGATCCTGTTCCCCTCTCTCTCCCACTTCACTTCCTGTCATTCTACTGTCCTCTCAAATAAAGGCAAAATTAATCCTAAAAAAAACGGTAGTCTATGTAATTTCTTCACTAAGACAATGGAAAATGTGTGTGTGTGCATACGTGCATGGGTTTTACTCATCACTGGACACCTAATACTTTTCTTTACTTTATCTTTGTAAGTTGTTACATTGTAATTTACAGTTCAAGTAAAGTTATTGAAATGTGCTAATCAAAAGAGCTTGTTTAAATAGTTAGCGTTATCAAAACATAGTAAGATAACTTTCTTACTGAATGCTAACAGAGAACACAAATAAAGGGAAGTGTTTAGTTTATCATATCCTGTTCTGGCTAATTAAAATGAGTTTCTTTTTTTTACATTAGCAAAAAGCTGTTAACCACAGATTTTCTTTATGATGTCTGGTTTAAGCTAGCTAGTCACACGAGGCATTTCTTAACCAGTCCTATTTTAATCTCATAGGCCACTTTATTAGGTACAGCTTTCCAACTGCTCGTTAATGCAAATTTCTAATCAGCCAATCACTCATTGCATTTAGACATGTAGACATAGTCTAGACGATCTGCTGCAGTTCAAACCGAGCATCAGAATGAGGAAGAAAGGTGATTTAAGTGACTTTGAACCTGGCATGTTTGTTGATGCCAGACGTGCTGATCTGAGTATTTCAGAAACTGCTGATCTACTGGGTTTTTCACGCACAACCATCTCTAGGGTTTACAGAGAATGGTGCGAAAAAAGAGAAAATATCCAGTGAGCGGCAGTTCTGTGAGCACAAATGCCTTGTTGATGCCAGAGGTCAGAGGAGAATGGCCAGACTGGTTCCAGCTGATAGAAAGGCAACAGTAACCCAAATAACCAATCGTCTAAACGGGAGATTCGATCATGGATGTGCAGCCAACAAATCTGCTGCAACTCTGTGATGCTATCATGTCAATATGGACCAAAATATTTTCAGTATCTTGTTGAATCTATGCCAAGAAGGATTTAGGCAGTTCTGAAGGCAAAAGGGGGTCCATTCTGGGACTAGTAAGGTGTACCTAATAAAATGGTCATTGAGTGTAAATGAAAAACACCCATGAATCACAAAATATGTCAACTAAATGAGCATTTTTTTACAGTGTATCTACACAAATTGGAAAGCAAATGCTGCATTTACCAGCTTGGATGCAACAGCAGCAGCCACATTTCTCAGCACATTGTAACACTCGGCGAATACAAACACTTCCCAAAATTTACTGCATCTATCAAAGTGACACTCTTAAAAATGTTTAGCAGCGAGGTTATATAAGGATGGGATTGTCCAGACATTATGGAGGTGAGGCAAGGACAGCAGACAAAGAGGAAATAGATCTAAATTCTTATCCTCCAGAGAGGAGTTTGATTGATGTCCAAATCGAGTAGCTGTTCAAGGGGTTTAACTGAAGCTGGCCACGATTCAGGCGTCCAGCAGAAGTCATGAAGGGAAAGAGACCTTTTACAGGGATCAGATGTAGACACTTATTTTATCCCAAGTGCAGAAGAAAGCATGTGGTGCTCTGAAATGAAATGGAGATATGAATCCATCTCAGTAGTGCTGTGGATAGTTTCCTTTTCATGACTTCCTTTTATTATCCCGTCTCACCTGAAGCGGCTTGTTGTTCAGTCATACTGTTGCTGTGTGTGTAAGCTGATATTTTGAAGATGATTTTTTTAACTGTTTTGTATGTTATTTGTGTGCAGAGACACTCCATCGCTGGCTCCATGGCTGCTGCAAAGCCTCTCTCCTCACTTGCAGACAAGAGACCCAGTTACACAGACATCAGCATGCCAGGTAACACATTCGCTAATGACCTTTCTCCTGTCATTTAAATGGGCTTTTCTGATCATTGTATGCTAATGTAGAATTACAGTTTCTTTTAGTATGCTGATTGATTTGGGTCACACTTTATAATAAGATTTCATTAGTTGACGTTAGTTAAAGGGCACCTATGATGAAAATCATCTTTTGGAAGCTGTTTGGACAGAGCTTGTGTGTAGTGTGTCCAGAGTAATATTGGGGTGATATAAAGACGATAAGTCTCTTATTTAAAATTTCTTTATGTTAAAATAGGATCTAAATACCTCCCATTTTGAGGCCTACCACAACGTGACGTACGAGTGCGGTTTTCCCGCTCACTGAATTGATTGACAGCTGCATATTAACATGTCTCCGTAGTAGCACATATAATCATATCAACAAGACAGGTGCAAAGCAACTGGGATTAAAAGATCTGTAGAGCTTGCTGTGATCATCAATCATCATCAAATGTGATCAGGAATGAGTTTGTAATAAAGACAGTAAAATAGCTGTAATTTATCACCTCGTGTCAGTACAATTATATAAGAAGACGATTCAATTCCAGTTTGTGGTGGTTAAATTAGGTTTATTTTGTACATTAACATAACAGATATCTATACAGCAGTGGATATTAACGTGTATTCTATAACATTTGCCGTGCAAAGTTAAACCGCACGCTGTGTGTGTGTGTGTGTGTGTGTGTGTGTGTGTGTGTTTGTCCACTGTGTGTGTCTGTGTGGGTGTGTGTGAATTTTGTAACAACATTGTTTGTGACTCATCGTTGCAGAAAGGCTTGAATTCAACAAATACGTCAAATAATCATTGGAAAGTTCTTGTGAGATCTGTGAGATCTGCTTCCTTCATGTCTGTCACTGTGCTGTTTATCTGAAGCAGCCAGAGACTAAGACTCTTTTAATATTCTGAAAGGTATAATAAATAATCTGATGAGTGTTTTCAGCTGACACAATCTGGAGACACAAAAGACTTATCTTGAATCTTGAAAAAGGGGTAAAATAGGTGCCCTGTAATGTATTTACTAACATGAACTAAGTATGAACAGCATTTATTAATCATAGTTTAACATTTATTAATGCATTATTAACATCCAAACATATGCTTGTAAACATTAGTTAATGCACAGCGAGTTAACAAAGTGTGAATCATCTCAGACTGATTTCTTGAACATGACAATGAGTTCCCTGTACTCGAATGGCCTCCACAGTCACCACAGTCACCAGATCCTCAATTCAATAGAGCACCTTTGGGATGTGGTGGAACGGGAGATTTGCATCATGGATGTGCAGCCGACAAATCTGCAGCAACTGTGTCATGCTATCATGTCAATATGGACCAAAATCTTTGAGGAATATTTTCAGTATCTTGTGAATCTATGCCACGAAGGATTAAGTTTAATTAGGATTTAGTTAATGCACCATGAGTTAATATGAACTTATATTCATTCACTAAAGTTAACTAACATGAACAATACTGTAATTAATGTATTGTTCGTTGTTTTTTCATGTTAGTAAATGCATTAACTAACATGAATTAATACAACCTTATTGTAAAGCGTTACCTTGATTTGTGCTGGGGCTGCACGATATTGGAAAATCTGACATTGTGATATTATATTTTTCTGCGACACATATTGCGATTTATTGAGTATAATTTCACCATATGAAATGAATAACTCTATTTGGAAAGAATTCATAAGATTTGATTAAATGAGATGCATTTGTAGGAGAGTGCATCTGCATAAAATATAATAAACCAATCACAAGCATTGATAAATACAATAGAGCAAAGATTCAATTGACATAAACTGTAGTTTATGATTGTCTGGGACTTTAACAGGACTTAGACACAAACTGAATAATCAAATGTAAATAACGCCATATAGTGCATCTTCATTATATAAGCACACAATCTTTCTTAAAGGTTAAAGACCAGTACTTTTTTAGACATTTTAACAGATGTGTGTGTGTTGAGCATCAGTTAAGACAACATTAGCATCTGTTAGCTTTAATTGTGGGGAAAACTGGATAATTTTGAGCTTTTATCAGCTAATGTCATCTTCCGTGTTTAAAATACTTGTTGGGGCAGGATCAAAATCTGTGATGTAGCATGCATCTGCTAGTGGAGTGATGACATGTCAGTTTCTCATTATTATTTATAGCAGAGTTTTCTTGTGCTATAAGAAAACCTGCTTCTTAATTATTCATGACTGCACGCACTTGCTTTTCGAAGGCAAGTTGTAAGACCCAATGACTTGGTGAGAGCGCGTCTACACTTGGCAAGCAGTGTTTAGCCGTTCATGAGGGGTCGTAATGTTATGTGTTTGTTTCCATGATTCACAGGGTTTGTTGCATGTTTTTCCCTGTGATGCTGTCAGGGCCGATACAGCACAGCTGTTGGTTTGCAGCAAGAATTTTTGTCAGGACAGCTGTACAAGAATTGGAGAATGGCGGAGTTGAGTTTGTTACCATTTGGACACATCGCCTATATTCGTGCTGCTGTGTTTGCCATATGTTTAAAATCCTCCGGATTACCGGGAGGTCTAATGGTTGGAATAGATAGGGAAAGAGACCTGCTGCACTGCTATCCACTGTGTCTGCATTTAGACTCGAGGATTCAGGAGGATAGAATTTCTTTATATTTATAGTGTTTACATGATTATCTTTATAATGATGTAATAAATTGTGGTTATGTGTATATGAAATTACGAATAATATATGTAGAAATATAAATATAAAATCATGGGTCTCCTTAAGGTTTGTGTCTCATTTTGTGAGCCAACTGACAACAGTTGTTCGCTCCCCTCTTTTTCTCTTTGCTCTGCCAGCCACGCCCACTCTCTCTGCTCGCAGCGCTTCATACCCATCAAGCATGTTTGGAAAGAGTTTTCATGGTCCTTTAAAGTTACAAACGTAATTTTGTGTGCCTAAATTATTTAAAGTGGCTTAAAATGCCTTAAAAACACATGCAGATGATAAACTAACTAATCGATTTATAGTTAAAATTTGCAATGACTCAACAAATCATGTATGGTTTGAACTGGGGTTCCTGTTCAACTATAATATCATAATTCTACATAATCCTGTTATGAGAATATTGCAAATGAACACACTGCAGTATCGATGCTAAACCAATATATTATGCAGCCCTAATTTGTGCCTATTTGATTTATTAACTTGAGGATTCTTTTTTTTTTCAATTTGTTCTATTCTATTGTTTAATTTTCCTGCTGTGTATCGTAGTGTATTGTAGATATGTTGTCTTATTTCAAGTTACAAAACCTCAGTTTCTCTGCATTTTTAAATTACAGTCATGTGAGTTAAACAGTATTTTTTGTAAGGAACTAATGATGTTTCTTCTAAATGAAAAATCAACATGTCATTTAGAATATAAAGGACAATTGGTCAAAATAACAAGTAATAAGCAATCAGTATTTGGTGGAAAAACCCTGATTTTTAAATCATAAAACAACTAATTTAAATGTGAACAAAAAGTATATTTTATTGTTTTGGAAATTTGACGTAGACTCAGTTCATAGTTGTTATAGAGCAGACAAAACCATAAAACTAAAATTATTTTTGTTACATGAATAACAATTTTTTTATTGTTTTAAAATAATTTGGTTTTATATTAATTATTTATAAAAAATTATTAATTATTTGTGTTTACTTACAAGTAAAATAAAAATGTATCCACACTAAATGGATGTATAAAAAAAGACTCAGAAAACTCAGAAAAAAGATGGACATAATACTAAATTTAAGACAAATACTAAAAATAAAACTCATTATTTTACTACACACCACATACATATGCCTACATAAACAACTTTTATACAATTTACACACACATAAAACACACACACCCACTCAAAAAATGTAATTTCACCAAATATGTGCATTATTTGTCACATTAATATAAATAAATATGCCTAATATTGTATAGTAATAAAATAATTACACTAATATTAATTAATTATAAATGGTTAGAAAACATTGCCTGGGACCAACATTAATGCATTTAAAATCAGGCAACCTATTAATCAAACTTTATCAGTTGTAATATTGTAATTTCCAGTCCAGAAGAAGTGATTTAAAAGTTTAATTTCTTTAAAGTTTGTGGCATCTTATGTAAAATTGCATATGAAATTATTATAATTTTCAAATGGTTAATCACAACAAACTGGACCTTTGTTAGTCAAAAGGTGTGGAAAGCCTGTTCTGCTCCATTCTGCCCTGCCTGCCTGAATGTTTTTATTTTTTATTTTTTTTTTATTTTGACCTATTGTAAAACCAAAAATCACACTCATACTGTGAATCATAGAATTTTCCAGAAGTTGCACTGATGCAGTGTGATTTGACTCAGTGAGGCAGTTTCCTTGTAAAAGACAGACGTTTTCCTGACACGGTGGTTTATGACCCCCGCAAAAGCAGCACTGAACTCATGATGAACTCCGATGTAATAACTTGTGCAAAAAAAAAACAACACGTATGAACAAATACTCGAGTTTCAACCCCCCTCCCCATTCATGTTCACCATTATTATGCTGGAGCGAGAAGCCGTGTGTTTGTGAACGTGCAAGATGGAACATAGAGCCCTTTCTAATATGCTTGTTTTTCAGTTTACAGGGAACTCTTATCAACTTTGGTGGAAATGATAGTGTTTTGATTGGCGTTATGATGACTTGTGTGTGTGGGGGTGATTGGTTGTCCAATCTGACCCATTACAGCTACAATGCCTTCCACTTATATTGACACCATTGTTATATACGAGGCTGTGAAAAAAGTAGTCTCATCATAAACTTTTTTTAATCTTTTGCCAAAGATTTTTCGTAAATGTTTCAAGTATATACGTTTTCAAACCCCACAACCCTTACTGAAAATAGAACATATAATAGAGTTCAAGCTTTCCATTCTTCAAGCTGAAATTACAGGTGTTTGGAGGAAAAAAAGAGAAATAATGAAAAATATATAAATGCATGTAAACACTTATCAACTGAAAAAAAAGATCATTAATAATAATAATAATAATAAACACAAAAATCTAAGGGGATAAAAAGATAAATAAATTAAAGAAAAAGTTGTCGATGTAATAAATAAAAGGGCTTTTACTCAAAATACTCATAAAAATAAAACCTGAAGATGCTTGAGTTTGGATGAGATTAGAGGCTTTTTTCTTTTAACCATTCCATAAACTTTATGGTAATGTAGAAACTTTGTGACTTTGTGATATCTTTCCTACATAAAGCAGTGCTTAATCTGAGCTGGATCTTGCCAGATCTTGTTCCGGAAAATGTCTGATATTCGTGTTTTGCGTTTCGGTATTTATTTTAATGGATCCCGCATTAACTTAACTTGTGCACTGCGAAAATAAATAATAACATAGTGGCCTACCTAATGAATATTTGTATTTTCAAACTGAAAAAGAGGCAGTCACGCATATTTTCACCACGAGTAAATCTGATTATGAGCCTGATCAAAAAAGATCTTGAGATGATGAAAATTGTGCGAATGGATCAGGATAGCGGGAGACAGAAGCAAAGCGATCTTAAGTCAGCCAGAAAACATGACAAAAGAGGTAACTTTGCACTCTTCTTGAAGATCAGACTGAGTGAGTCATTTCATAATTTTTTTTTCACTTATTAGTGAAGTGAACTGAATAGTGATTGTTCATATGATTTCTGTTTGTAGCTACAGGTTTTTATTATCCATGATTGACCTATAACACTATATGGCACAAAATAATTCAAGACCGTTCAGAAATGTGATGCTCTTTTATTTCCTAGTTTTGTTCTGGGAATTATTCACTTATAAATGAAGCACTGACTAATTATTCATTTACAAATGAAGCACTGACTAAAACCATCCTCCTAACACCGTGTTCTAACTACATGCGACGTGACGTGATTTCAGTGACGAGCATTTTGGCTGTCTTCACCAAACATGAAGCGACACCACAGAAACATTTATATACTAGTCATTAATTTAAATATCAGCTACTGCACTCCCAATGTAAGTGTAAGGGTTATAATCTAATTAATACATATTTAACCTATTCGACATTATTAAAAGTTCATAGGTTGAGTACTGATACTGTTGGTTTGCACTGAGCCACTAATTTTCAGAATGGTCCACTATCTGCTGCTGCTTTCAGTAGTATGGCAATAAATGGCACGTCAAATGGTGTTCAAACTCACATTGGTAGCATTTTACACTGACTAAAGCACATAATCTGTACCTGAGGAGATAATTGGCATGGCAGTTTCTTGGTGTTTGTTTGACGAAATGTTGTGCAAATTGAATTTTGCACTTCATTTTCGGAGATGGTTTGGACTAAAACAAATTTTAACATGAAAAAGATACCTTTCATTGTGTCATAACGCTGCATGATGTGTGGTTAGGACATGTTGTAATCATGTTTGGATGAGACAGACACGCGTCCTCTTCCAGAGTGATCCATAACACATCCAACTGACTGGCGTTTCTTTTTTATTGCCCCAAACCGTGATGGTGGAAATGAGAATTTTCAATGTTTCTGTTATTTTCTTACAGTAACTTCAAATTTTGTAAAGCTCAAAAACCTTTTAGCGCAATGGGTTTTTACCCATTGTGACGAATTACATAGAATTCCCACTGGTTTTAAAGGTCTATTCCAGACATTGAAAGTCAGGTTTTTTTTATTCTGTTTTGTCAAAGTCATGGAATATCAGGGATTTTTTTTGTCTCTTTAAGTTTTAGCTTCTATTTATCAAAATGTAAATTTTTCTTTACCATTTTGCGGTAAATTATCTATAGTTTTTCTCATAGTGGCTATTGCAGTCAGGCAAAATGATATTCAAGCTAAAACCATTTTAACATTGTTATTATTTTAATGTTATATTATTAATATACAAGCACAACAGCAGGCCTATTTTCCCCACTCATTAGGTACCATAGAAATTCAGCTTTTCAGTCAGTGAAAGTCAGGTAAAAAGTCAGGGAATTCGCTATTTGTCTTAAAGTGGGAACCCTGATGACAGAGTGATTGTTGCCTGTTTCCTCATATTTTTTACCCATGTGAAACGGGAGCTTATGCTTTAACAATTGTAGTAAATGGTTAATAATAACAATTGTAACAAATAGTTCAAGAACCTGTTTATAATAACCCAGGTATGTTAAAAAATATTTAATATCAGTGGGATTGTACTTAAAAAAAATACTTTGCTTATATGAATTCATATTAATACCAATATTTATTGCACACATGTATTTAACAAAATATTCATTTTTTGATACAACCGTGCTGTGTTTCTAGTAGTTTTTCAACGAGAAACATTTTTTTATTCATATTTTGAGCAAAGAATTATTATTGTTGCAGAATTCCTTTTTTTCACAGCGTTCTTGTCTCATATTTACCAACAGTGCCATTAGTAGAGTGCACTCTATTGAGGCTCATTGGCTGTCAGCATTGATCTTATTTCCCTCTAATGATCCTTTCCTTTTTTACAGATGTCTTTGATTATACTTGAAATGTGATTGTCTTGATTTAATGTGCAATAAGGTTTTATTGTCAAGTGTGTTTGTAAACTGCACAGTTCATTCTGTTCAGCATTCAGATGAAATGATAAGCGATATTGAAATTCTGATTATGACGTAATCTCTCTCTCTCTCTCTCTCTCTCTCTCTCTCTCTCTCTCTCT
>CAIGQZ010032240.1:658693-673921 GCA_903798205.1 Danio tinwini | reverse complement strand
TGATTTCTGTTGAACACTGGTGAATACTATGGCAAATCAGCAGTGTTTAAGAATGCGCTAAACTGCACTTAAATGTTAGCGGTAAGTGGATGTTTTAATTTCAGTACCAGGACAACACTATTACAGACAACACAACGGTGTGCTACAGAGGACTGCATTGTTTTATCGCTCACCGGATTACAGAGGTTGAAGCAGGTAAGCGTCCCCACAGTGTTTACCTGGTGCAATGAACTGAAGCCTAGGAGGACACTTAAGCGTATTACTCTTAAAGAGATTTTGATTTTGTTTGATGCCTAATATGCTTTTATTTGTTTAATTTACACTTAACTGAATGATATGAAAGTAATGCTTACACCATTTCTGCACTTTGTAATCACGGCAACAGCTGGAGGTTTGTAGTCCACAACATGTTGTTGCAATGTTTACAGTGCTGATCCTATACTTCAGGGTTTCTTCCCACTGCAGCCTCGCTTTTGTTTTGTGGTAATTCTATTCAATTCATCTTTATTTCTATAGCGCTTTTACAATGTAGATTGTGTCAAAGCAGCTTCACATGGAAGATTATAGTAAATTGTCAGTTCAGTTTTCAGTGCTGAAGTTCAGTTTAGTTCAGTTCAGTGTGGTTTAATATTCACTGCTGAGAGTTCAAACACTGAAGAGCAAATCCATCGATGCGCAGCTCCACAAGTCCCGAATTATGCAAGCAAGTGGCGACAGCGGCAAGGAAAAAACTTCACCAAATGGAGAAAGTGAAGGATTAAAAATCCTCAAGAGAAACCAGGCTCAGTTGGGCATGACCATTTCTCCTATGGCCAAATGTCTTGTGCAGAGTTTTAATCTGATTGGTCAAATATGGATAAACAGCCTATGCATACAACACACAAATGCTAGGCACATAAAATTTGTACAATACTTTTATCACCCCTTTCTGCGATACAGATATTGCACATATTATTATCGTGGTAATAACAAAAATTGTGTTCATCTTCAGAACACGAATGAATTTACCAACACTCTGATACTCCAAAATGTTTACTAAGAAATCCTTATGAATTTGAATCCTGTAGAGTCATGACTGCTTCATATAATGTACAGATTTCCATTCGGCTTTTGTGTACATAAACACTCATAAGCATGGTTTACAGGATTCATGTTTGGTCACGGAGGCTCAGGTTCATTCTTGCGTGTTTCACAGCATGTTTGAGCTTTAGCAGAAACCAGTTTTGTTCTTACATGTTAAGAAAGTATGTTTGAAATTCTGATTATGTTAGCTTCAATCTATTGTATGTACAGTTAAAGTCAGAATTATTGGCCCCCCTTTGAATTTTTTTTATTTTTTAAATATTTCCCAAATTATGTTTAACAGAGCAAGGAAATTTTCACAGTATGTCTGATACTATTTTTTCTTCTGGAGAAAGTCTTAATTTGTTTTATTTTGGCTAGAATAAAAGCAGTTCTTAATTTTTTAAAAACATTTTAAGGTCAAAATTATTAGCCCCTTTTAGCTATTTTTTTCCATAGTCTACAGAACAAACCATCGATATACAATAACTTGCCTAATTACCCTAACCTGCCTAGTTAACCTAATTATCCTAGTTAAGCCTTCAAATGTCACTTTAAGCTGGATAGAAGTGTCTTGAAAAATATCTAGCCAAATACTATTTACTGTCATCGTGGCAAAGATAAAATAAACCAGTTATTAGAAATGAGTTATTAAAACTGTTGTGTTTAGAAATGTGCTGAAAAAAAAATCTGCTCTTTATTAAACAGAAATTGGGGGAAAAAATAAACAGGGGGGCTAATAATTCAGGGGGGCTAATAATCTAATAATTCTGACTTCAACTGTATGTGAAGACAAACCTAAATCAAATCTGTCCATCATACAAGGAGATAATGTCTCATCAGAAGACAATAGGATTAAATCCTAATTTATTAATGTTTCGAAGCATCACATTTTTGGGTGAAAAGACTTTAAATGGAGTAAATTTAGCAACAAACAAAAAACTATATGATTGGAATGACATGATGGTGAGAAAATGACAGAATTGGAGTGAACGAACACTTTAAATGTCTCTAAAGAAATAAGAACCGATGTTCCCAATGCTTCAGCAGTAGATCCAACAGTATATGATGAGTCTATCTGCTCTTCTGCTGCACATTATTGTGAACACTACAGGAAGATGGGAAAATGCGGTGTGGAGTAATGGTTTACTGAATGTTTACTGAACTTTAACTGAATCAGGTTGAAACTCTGTCTAACCTACTAATAATGCATCACAGCTTTATTTTATGATCCTACAGTGTTTTCTTTTTTTTGTTATCGTTTGTTTTGCAGAACATTGACATTACTAACTTCAGCAGCAGCTGGAATGATGGACTGGCCTTCTGCGCTGTCCTTCACACGTACCTGCCTGCTCACATTCCCTATCAAGAGCTCAACAGTCAGGACAAGGCAAGTATGACTAAATACTAGAAGAAGAATTCAGTTACAGTGCATTCCAGACGGGATATATCACACTCTAAAAGGCACTTTGTTGTGAATACAAACACGGCAGCCATATTGAAGTGTCCTTTCAAATATTGCTCAAACTGGCCACTTCACAATGAAGGATTTCTAATGGTAGAACTGATAGACACTTTGGGCCTCCATAATCCTTGGTGCAGGGAAGCTGTTAATGTCTCTAAAATAGAACTGGACATCTAAAACACACTTTTAAATGGTTCGATATCATTGAATTAGACTGCCAGTATTAACAATATTAACAATTTAATTGCTGATGCTTTTATCATAATATAGGTTATCATCACCATATTAACCTAAGCTAAATATATTATTTTAACAGGTATAAACATTTTATATTTACATGTTCAAAGTAAAGGTCTTTGCACACTGAAGTGCAAAATTTACGTATGCATTTTTTTACGTATTCATATGTGAAAAATTCGTCATGTAAACAAACCTTGCACACTGAGTCCGATGCGTATTAGCAAATCCATTATGAAAAAACGCAAAACATTTCGGAGTCAGTTCAAACATTGTTCTCCTCTCTCTTCTCTAAAGTAGAAAAAGAAAGGAATAGGCTACATATTGTATTTATCCAATACTGCATAGAGAGGAAGGAGAGTTCAGTTCATTATCAAAGAGCTGCGCTATTATAGAAATTATAATAGATGGCGGCCGCATTGAGGTGTCGAAGCAACGTAACAAAAGCGGACCATTTTATAATGTCTATGGACAGTATGTCTTTATTTTATGCACGTGTTTGTCAAAGTTAGATATAGCTCAAATGGCGGCATTTTCTATTTAACTTTTCGCTTGTACGGTGGCTCTGAGCTGTCAAAACACCTCTTAAAGCGCTTTTTCGGATGCGAAAAGTGAAAAAAAATCAAATCTGGTTAAAAAAATTTTAATGATGGACAAACGTTTCAGAGGCAGTGTCAATACGACTGATAAACAAGAGGTTGAATTTATTTTTTAACATGAGAAAGTTACAGACGAAAAGTTTGGATTCAAAGTTAAACGCTATTGCACACTGAATGCAAAATTTTTGTCTGAAAAAGGTATCCTAAATGTTTAGCGTTTTTTCGGACTCAGTGTGCAAGGTTTGTTTACGTGGTGAATTTTTCGCATACGAAAAAAGCACATACGAAAATTTCTGACCTCAGTGTACAAAGGCCTTAAATAAATGTTGTAAACAAATTCAATTGCAAAAGGATGAAAAAGTGAAATAGCTACCATTTTATAATCAAGTTTTATTAGTAAACATTAGTTAATGGATTAAAATTAACAGCCATGTTACATGTTAAAGTTAATTGAAAAAATGCAACAATTGTATTAGTTATTAATTCCATTAAATAAAACTATTATGACTTTTTAAATGCTTTATTAGACATTAACTAAGACATTAATAAATGCTTTTGTAGCTATCATTACTTTGACTTTAGTTAACTGAAATGATTTTAACTAATGGAGCTTTAACTTACTTTACAGTAAGTTATTAAACAAAAGGCCTATAAATAGTCACAGAACTTTCAATAACTTAGGCCAGATTAACATGTGAATTTTTGAAAATAAAATGTTAATAATAAATAGACTATTAAGTCTTCAAGCATTTGGTGTTGTGATGAACAACCACTGCCAATACAACAGTCTGAATATTCTTAAAAGACACTCGAAAAGATTTAAATAACAAATAATTATTCACAGTATTTTGAAGTACTGGTGATATCAATATTGTGCATGTTCATTATCACAATAAATTATTAAATGTCAGCATATGTCTACATTGCACAAATCAATACTAAACCAAAGATTTGTCAAGCTTATAAGAACATTGTTTTTAGGTTAATCTCGGTTTTGTCATTAATCTCACAACTATTTGTTTTCAGAGACGAAATTTCACCCTGGCCTTCCAAGCAGCAGAAAGCGTGGGCATCAAGTCCACTCTGGTAAGAGATTTGGGTATTTTAGTATTAGCTTAAACACAACAGGCTCATTGAGGCCGGCTGATGCTGTGAGCCTGTAGTTTGTACATGTTTAGTTGTCCGAGCGTTTGCGAATGAGCAACATGCACACAGACCTGATGCAGATGTAAGGCAGCCTATTAATCATGGAGGTGGATTATTTCTGTCATCCACTCCCATCCTGTAAGCTGAAAGCAGGTGAAAAGCTGGAAACACTTAATTATCAGCCAGCGCTGGTTATTTATAGCACACGGTATAGGATTGTTTCCTTATTGTGAACCACTACTTAAACATGTTCACATGCTGAAAACACCTCTGAAGGTCTTACTATGACTGAAGTATATCACAAGTCATAAACATTTTAAGTAAGAATATAAATTGTTCATGATAAATTTATATTCACAATGATGAGGGAAAAAATTATTTCACATTATAATGTTTACTTTATTTGCACTATTATGGATGCTACAATTGCACATTGAATGGAGCTAACAGAATGGACTTGACATAATAACAAGCTCATCACAGGGAGGGTATCCAATCATTTTAATCATTGATTAATAAGGCATTGGAATCAGAATGTAAAAACATTTATCTTAAATAAATAATATTAAATATGTTAACAAAAAAGTGCAAGGTAAAAAGTAACATAGGCTGCGATATCTGCTACCAGATCTATTTTCAATTGTCAGGCACCCGCATGAAAACATACTATATTCATTTTTAGTAAATACTGTAGTGTTTTTTTAACCATACTGACACTGAAACCTCCAATAAAGATAGAGATGTTGCAGCTAAAATGTTGCTAGAATTGGTTTTTATGTATGGGCAATATATATTGCATCACCAAAAATGATTGAGGTCATGTCCATGTGTTGTACGATAAGTCGATATATTGATTATTGTGACAGACCTACTCCCTGCTGCTAATAACAAAATAAACTAAACTAAACAAATTGGTTGCAAAGAAAGCATAGTGATGTACTATAGGGTTGTGTTATTTATATTTACTACATATAAGTAAGATATCACATGGTTAAACTAACAAGTTAATATTTAGTGAGTAACATTTTAGTGAAGGAAAATAGTTAAAACAAATCTGAAAATTTCTTCCTAGAGCAACAATGCAGTGCCTTGATTCTGAATGAATCTATTTTTGAACAAATCAATTGAACCAATCCATTCATAAAGACTAGCACTTTTAGGTTTCTAAATTAATTAGCTAGGGATAGTTCACCACAAAAATTTAAATTAACTCACTATTTACTCATTCTCATGTGGGTTTTAAACCATTATGAATTTCTTTTTTGTATCGAACACGAAAGGTGACATTTGCTGGTACCCATCAACGTCCATAGTGGGAAAGAAATTACCATGGAAGTCAATGGGCGCTAGCAATCAGCATTTTTCAAAATATCATCTTTTGTGTTCAACAGAAGAAAGAAACTTCAGTGAGTTTTAGGTGAGCAAATGATTGCAGAATTTAAGTTTTTGGGTGAACTATCTCTTTACCAAGGCTTTATTTATGATGAATTTGTTGATATTAACAGTATATTAAGCTTCTGTGACAGTAATTAGTGAGGATAATTACAAAACAGATTGTTGAGATTTAAGAATTGTTCATTTTTTTCTCATTTACTATTTTTCCTAAGTTGCTTAGTAAAAATGTACAAACCAACAGCAGCCAATAATGTGAAGCGCATGATATCACCAGTTTAACAAAATGGTATTTTTTGTCATTTACATGACGGAAAAAAAATAATATTGTTTTTAAAAACTTGCACTTTAAAACCGGTTTGTACTTTCAGTCCCCTATAACACTGTTGTGGTATAAAAGAATGTTGAAAACAAACCCTAGAATTATTTATTTATTTTTTACTGCCTTCAAATTCTGCAAAGCTAATGGATAACATTTTATTTTAGGGTACAGTTCTCACTATTACCAATACATTATTTATGACTCCTAGCTCAAAAAACTCCTAATTTGCTGCTTATTAACGATTAGTAAGATAGTAGTTGGGTTTAGGTATTGGGTATGATTAGGGACGTAAAATAAGATCATACTTTTATAAGTACTAATAAACAGACAATATTTTAATAATAGGCAGGTAATAAGCCACTAGTTAATAATGAATTGGTTAATAAGGATTGTTAATAAGAATTGGTGCTTAAACTAGTGTTACATGCTAGTGTTTGTGCAAAAGTTTTCTAGCTTTTTTAGTCATAAAAAAAAACATGAAGAATCAATAATTTCTTCTTGTTTAGTTGAGATCTGAATAAGTGACACAGTTCTCTCTCTTTCTGTTTCAGGACATCAATGACATGGTCCATACAGAAAGACCGGACTGGCAGAGTGTTATGACTTACGTTACCTCCATCTACAAGTATTTTGAGACCTGAGCACATGTCCATTCACAAACTGCCACACCTAGTGCAACAAATTTCCGCCAACTAACCCGAGTTCAACTCTGCACCATATCATTCATGCCTAACCCTAGCACAAAGTCACATTATGTTACACCCATCACAAGGACAGATTCCGTTAGCGTATACTGATATGATACTTTGATATTGGATCTCAGCCGCTAACGCAAAATGAGTTTGCCTTGATAATAAGGCTTCAACTCACTGTTTGAAAACTCAACACTACAGACTATACATGGAATTCTTGGTGTGAATGATCTGAGCCTGTGGATTTGAAGTCAGTTGGACCTGCTTGCGACCCCGTGCCTTTGGTCACCCTGAGTTCTTGCGTCCAGACAGCATTTGGAGCAAGTCCTTCACCTTAATTCACAATCGTGCAACACGAGCGAGACTTGCGGATTGCTCAAAGCAGTGCCTAATGGAAAGAAGCACTTCACTAGAGGAGAATCGTACACTATATAGCACACGAGATTAGTAGCTTGAAAATATTTGATGATTTTTCAAAGCGATTGCTTTGAAATGGGCGCCTTTACGTAACGACTGTGACGAATCTTGGCTTGAAATACTACATATTAAATAGGGAGGTCAGCAATAAGCTTATGTAGCCCGTTGAGCCATTTCATATGACATCAGTGCTGCTCACTAACAGTAAAATACTGTAGTAAACACTATTTTCGGATTTGCATGTACTGTCCAGTATATTAGTCCGAATTGGTATACCAAAAATCATGTCACAATGTCTTTTTGTTTGTGACGCAGTTAAGCTAACTTCCTTCTGTACTAATCAAATGATATGTTCCTTCTCAGGATAAGAAAGTCTTATCGGTATTTATCAATCATAGTGTGATTGCTGATATGTTAGCCGCACATTTTATCGTTTGCAAAGCACAGAAATCATGCACTAATTCAAGATGTAAATGAAGCTACATTCCAGTGCATTTGAGAATTGATATATACAGATTTTCTGCAGTGAGAATAATCATAATTGTCACGTATATCCTGTTTTCCAGCTGTGCTGAATTCAGGCTTTGCTCTCTTTTCACGCGTATGAAAGACTTTGAAGCTTCCCACCTTTCTGAAAATGACACTTTAAAGGTAATACACATATTAAAATAACAAATAACAAGGTTTGACTGTCACTTCTAATAATAGGATATTTCATTAGTCCATTTCATATTGTTTCAAATATTTCCTGTTCAAATTCCAGGGTGTGTAATGAAGCAGACATTTGTAGCTCTTGATCATCTTAGAGAAAGACAAACATGCAGTTTCCCTGGTAAGCGTTTAAGATTTATTCTAAACTACATGACAGTTTAGTAGTTTTTCCCCTCTTTGTTTTTAACAGTTACTTCACCTTCGGACCATTGTTACATATTCATTAGTCATAAATGACTTTATATTAATCCAAAATAGAGCCTGACCAAATATTTTATTCATGAGACTCCATATCAGTTTGATTTGCTAAAAAGAAGGCACATGTTAAGTTGGACCTGCATTCAGTATACTTCTGTTTAATGTGCTTCCATCATGTTAATATAAATGTAACAGCCGAAAGGCTTCTTCAGCTTGGTTGCTTTTAGATGTGTGTTGTTTTACACCAGTTTATTTTCTGGTCTCGATTGCTAAACTTTTTTTTTTGCTGATATTTGTTTAGGTTTTTATCATCATGAGAGCATTATCTTAATAAAAAGGGTCAAATGTTTCCTTTTTATAAATAAATGTGAAGTGCAATCAGTATGCTGTTTTTATATGCATTGTGATTTGTTGGTTTGTTCGTTATTTTAGGCTGTGTTCACACTTGGAAGCTCCAGTAACAGAGCGGTTGCACCAGAATTTATTTTAATCTGACTAAGCCACATGTGGACACGTCCTTACCCACCCAAACCGCTTTCATATCAATTCTGGTCCTGTTCAACTCAAACTTTAATGCAACGCAGACCACAGACATCTAAAAATAGCTTCTGATGTCAAAGGATGTGACCATAAATATGCCTTAAAAAGAATAATTTACACATTTTACATGCTTTTTAATTTTTTTGCTTGACTGGTAAAAATGCTATTATGTTAAAGTATGCACAAGGAGGCCATTTTGCTTAACACAGGATTGTTTTGGATGTTTGGAAAGTTCTATTGCAAAATATACATATTACAAAAGCAGTTCCTATATCTTTAGATTTTATATTTAAAAAGGCAGCGTAAATGTGTTTTTGTATTATTTTTGCCATTTAATTAGCTAATTTAAATTAGTTTAATGAGTTATGTGGCTCAGCATGGACAAATCCCTTTGTATTTTCAGAGACTGATCAACTGGGTTTTATGAACAATTTATATATTATTTTAAAAAGAGGTCTTGATTTATTTCCAGCCCCTTTCTGAACCGGAAATTCAAGTAACGCTGTAATGCATCTTGTTTGCCCTCCCATTTAGCTGGAAGGCTTTTCTAATCTTTGTCTTAAAGCCTTCAACAGGTCATTTAAAACCAGCAAAAGGTCTGAGGAAAGGAGACGGTGGGTGTTTATGAGTTTACTTCTCACTCATTATTGGTATAAAGGATGGGTGTGTGATTAGTACATTTCTAAGATTAGATATGACGTCAGATGTTACATAGGGGGAAAATGTTGCATTTTGTCTTGAATGAGACCAATTAATTGGCCTGCTTTCCAGCACAAAGCCCTATTGTCTGTGCCACGATTGATTTTTTCTTTTCTTTTCAATGTCATGTGTAAATGGAACCCAGGTTGACCTAAATATGGCTGGCTTAGCTGTGGGGCTTGCTTTCTCAAGTTGTCCTTAAAAAAGGTTGTGCACTTGGCAAAAGGCTAAATTATACTTATTCCTTCATTTGCGTTGAATAATATAATATTACGTGAACTTTGTACGTTTTTAACATAGTTAAGGACCGTTTAAATCAGAATTTAAAGAGACTGTAATGTTTACATTGGGAAATCATGACGAAATAGTCGACACTAAAACCCGAGTGGCTAATTTGAATACTGCACGTACTTGTGCATAATCCATCCATCCTCGACAGTTTCCTTTCATTTGAATGACAGAAGTGACGGCGCTCGCCGCTCAGTTGTTTCAGTGATACTTGAGCGCAGGAAGCAGAGGTATCAGTAAAGATTGGTCCGGTGTGGAATTAAAATCCCCCGCCACTGGATTGGTCAAGCCGCGGGCTCAGTGGGGGTCTTTATGTCTGTCATCTCTTAGTGCGCGCGACTGTGACCGAGCACCAGTCAGCCGCCTGAACGAACGCGCCGACAGAATCAATAACCAATCAAGAACCACTGACGGACAACATGGGTTTATATTTCTGCTTCACACGGCTGCCGTTTCTTCTTTTGTTACGTTAATGGGATCCCCTGCTTCCTTTATTATCCTATTTACTCTTTCTAGGAGTTGTCAAGTCTGACGGTAAGTTGAAACCAGCAACAAACTAATATGTTTACAAAGCGAATTTGTTATTGCATAGCGTTAAACGTTGCGTCTAAATTAAATAATAGGTTATTTAATGTTGGAATTAACCATTTAAGTGCAACTCTTTCCATTAGTTAAAGCGTGTGTCCAATTTTTAAAGGCATCAATATTTCACTTCAAAACAAATTATAACAAAACCACACCAATTATTTTACAGCTTTGTAATTTAGATAGATTCCTTAGACACGCTTTTGTGCAGCTACTTTAACTGTGATTACTAATTTAATGCGAATGCAATTTACTATTTTATAAAGTATATAAAGCGCAGACTAGCATGGTACCGTTTTAGCATGTACTCTTTAATATGAATTGGTATTTTTAAGAAGCCTACCTAGTAATCCACTTCAACAGCTTGCTTGTTGTTGAAGTGCAGCCATACTACTTTGTTAGTTTTAATTATTAGTTAGTCCTATACATTTAATCCAAAAATAAATGCTACAGTAATTGATAGTAAACACACTAGTGTTTTTGAACCATACTATAGTAAAGCGCTGACTGCTAAATTAATCTGTTGTGGTAATTCTGTAGTCGCTATGGTAATACAACGACTATAGTAATAAAACCTAGTACTGTAGTTTTCTATAACAGGGTATGCTATTTTAAACACGCCACGGTTTACAGTAGTAAAAAAGATCAGATGCTGCAGCATGTTGTATACTATACTATATATATATATATATATATATACACACACACACACACACACACACACAATATAGTACACTTTATATGATTAGATAGTAGATTTGATGCTTAGATATAGCTAGATACTTATTAAGTATTCTGTAAACACAAATACGTATTTCACACTGGAGTGCATTCTTTCTAATAACATTTGTAAATGAGCTTTAAAGTGTGTACCAAATTGTTTCACCCATTAGCTTTCAACACCAGCAAAGTGTGTTTACAACATGCAGTGTTAATGTTATACTACTGAAAGTGTAAATGTTTTAATAACAAAGTTATGGCATTATACTGTAGGCTGTTTTCTGTATGTTGCTAATATCAACTTAATGCTACAAACAGAATAACGGTTGTACTGATTACTACAATTATAATGCATGGAAATAGTCTAATGAAATATGCACAATTTACAATGTTAATATAATAATTATCATTTGAGGTAAAATATCAAATTTATAACTTAATTTCTGCAGCGTTAAAACAGTACAATTTGTTAATGCAATTTAACATAAAGCATCATGCAAAGAATAAATAAAATATTTGTAAAAAATCTTATGTTTCATGAAACTAATGCATGACTAAAAGACATTAGATAAATAATAAACCATAAAATATTAAGGATCTTGCCACATAGTGTTTTTTTATGTTGATACATGTAAAGCTTTAAGAATATTGCATTCAGCTATTTGCATCCAGATTAAGATGATTTTTAAAAACTTTTAGCTTCTCGCTTTAAACGGTTTACAGTTATTGCTGATGCTGGAGGACAAGAGGGAAATAATGCGGCTTTTTATAACCAGGATTTCTGTATCTTCCAAATTTGTCCCACATTTTGCCTTTAACTTCATAACATCAAACAAATCATTGAACGTAGGAATCAAAACAGGTTTTGAACTGAGAAATGAAGTGTTTTATTGTCATTTTTCATTTTATGATCCTATCAATCAGCTGAGGTAAAAAGAGTGAAGCGGTTATAAACCCATCATTCACACACAGCTGAAGTACATCTGTTTGTTCGGAGCCGTTTGGTCTGCACTGTTTGAATTGGTTTGCTTTCAAACTCTGATATTCCGGAGAGTGATTTAGTCCAGAGATGTTAGCATTATGAGGAACGAATGGGTTTCTGAGCCAGATATTTGTGACCGTGTTAGATGATGGATGGATGCAGACTGCAATCTTTTCCATTGTCCATCCACAAGGGTTCACTGTGGAGGCTGATGTTGGCACAGTCTGTCAAGGCACTTAAAGGGGTAGTTCACCAAAAAGGTCAACATTTACTGATCCTTATTTAAAACCTTTATGTGTTTCTTTCTTCTGTTAAACATAAAAGAAGATATTTTGAAGAAAAAACGAAAACCTGTAACCATTGACTTCCATAGTAGGAAAAGGAAATACTATGGAAGTCAATGGTTACAGGTTTTTGGCATTCTTTAGAATATCTTCTTTTGTGTTCAACAGAAAATAGAAGCTAATAAAGGTTTGGACTCATCCGCTTGAGCACAAGAAAATAGAGAGTACATATAAATGTTTAGACAATATTTTTTAATGAAGAAAGACATTTTCAAACCACTTGAGTGTGAATAAATGATCAGGACATTTTCATATTTGGGTGAACTGTCTCTTTAAATAATGTCTTTTTGTAGACACAAAGTGCTGAAACCTGAAGACCACTGATCAAACTGATCAAAGGCTTCATGCCAGTGTTGTGGAGACCCGTCCCATTGTCGTCTCTTAAATTCTCACAGATGCATATCAATGGCTGTGAGGCTGAGCTTCAGGATCTGCTAGTTTATTGTTCTCTCACCTGTTCCTACAATCATTTTTGCCTCCCCCACTTTATACGACAGTCAGCAATTCACATTCTTTTCATTTTTGCTCTCTTTTTTCGGGCAGAATCTTGTTTTGAGAAATGTAGCTGTGATTGAGCTCTGTCAGGTTGTCGAAAAACAAAAATTAAATGAGAGGAATGAAAGAACAGAAAAAAATCTCTGCAGGAGAAAACTAAAACTTTGATCACATACAGTTCATATTATGTCTTTAAAATATTCATTTATTTTATTTTCAGCTTAGTTCCTTTGTTAATCAGGGGTCGCCACAGCGAAATGAACCACCAACTTATCCAGCATATGTTTTATGCAGCGGATGCCCTTCCAGCTGCAACCCAACAATGGGAAACATTTATACACTCTTGCATTCACACACAAACACTGGCTAATTTAGCTTATTCAATTCACTTATAATTCAACTATAGCGCATGTCTTTGGACTGTGGTGGAAACCGGAGCACCCGGAGGAAAACCCACATGAACACGGGGACAACATGCAAACTCCACACAGAAATGCCAACTGACCCAGCTGGGACTCAAACCAGTGACCTTCTTGCTCTGAGGCGATCGTGCTACCCACTGCGCCGCCGTGATGCTCTTTAAAATATTTTTTTCTGATATTGAAGTCTTAAACATTTTATTTCAATTTATACTGACCCTTACGTGTTGATTCAAAATTGTCCATAGTTCATAAGTATTCTGAATTGATTTCTGCTGTAGATGGTAAAAATGGATATCTTACTTTTATTGATGTTTTTAGCCATTTGAAACAATATATTGTCTGTTGCTGTCAGGGCTCGACAATAACACCCACCAACCTGCCAAATGCAGGTAGATTTCAACTTTGGCAGGTTAGCCGCTCCCACTGGCCCCTTTGGCTGGTTAAAGTTCAGTTTTAAATTGTAGTTTTCCTTCAAAGCAGAGTTTTGGGCCAGCGTGAGAGATGACAAAAACATGTGTTCCTGTAAGCAAAAGAAAGCAGGTATATACCGAATGAGAGGATGATCACGCACATGTTGAGACACAGGCGATTCTCACTCACTGACGAGAGCTGAGTGTCACACACAAAGCTAATGTGATGTGCACGAGTGTTTAAAAGTTTTAAAAAGAAACGATTCTTTGCACAAAGGAAACACAACTGGTGTGATCGGTTCTCTTTGAAACAGACTGTACAAAAAGTGACGCTGGTGCATCCACAGTCCTGCTGCTTTCAAGAGCTCAAGATTTTTTTATGTCTTTTTGTAAGCAGCAGCAGCTGCTGCTTTCGCTTTAACCATTCTTTGAACAGATTATTAATGGACCTAATGTTAACTGTGTGCACGTGATCATTTATTATCGCACACAATGTTTTTCACCTTTCTTTCTTTTGCTTAGTTTTTTTGAGCTAAGAAGTTTTTTTTATATATTTATTTTTGGTGTGGCATCAGGAGTCACGTGACCTCGCTCTGTTAAGGCTAATTCATAATTATTATTAGGAATGCTGCAATTGATCAGCTAAAGATCGGTATCTGCCGATAATCACATTTTATGACTCGATCGGTACGCGCCAATCTGGCCGATCTCATGAACCGATCGCAGACATTTTGAATTAGATAAAATACTCTGGAAATCATGGAGATGAGAGTGAATTAGCAAGAGATTGGAATGGCCTTGCATGTATTTAGGCTTTTTTACATATATATGAAAATTCTGTGTTTTTGGCTATTTTATCTATTATTTTCTGTAAAGCTGCCTCTGACCATGACATGTCCACACTAAATGGTTATAAGAGACATGTTTAAGGGATTATATAGAACATCCTTCATTTATTCTTTTAGGTAAGACAAGATCTCCACTCAAGTGTCATACTTAAAGGGAAAATGTGCTAAATGCATTATAAAGCTTGAAGCATCAGAATCGATACTCAGTATCAGCCGATCAAGGAATTGGTACTAGTTATCGGCTGCGAAAATCCTCATCGAAGCATTCTTACTTATTATATTATGATTTATACTTATTATATTATTCTGATATTATACTTCTGCCAAGCGCACGTGTATGGTTCGGCGCAGCCTTCACATACTTGAACCTCTCAAAAAAATTTAACTACACATTACAACAACGGGTAGCGCAAGCTTTGTGATTTGGTCGGTTTGGTAGCAGTAGCAAAGGTGGGTGGCTCGGAGAGGCAATGTGTGTTTTAATTTTAGTTGTTCAGCATTGATGTTCAATTAATAATCATAGATAGTAGATAGTGTGTTTGCTTCAGTTATTTTAAAATCAAGTAATGCACCCTTAATTCAAGAATCTCTTACTTGTAATATGTGAGCATATTTGCTGTATAAAACTTGTTAGTGAACTATCAGGGCAAAAAA
>CAIGQZ010032240.1:606012-658683 GCA_903798205.1 Danio tinwini | reverse complement strand
GAAATAAAAACTAATTGCATTTCGACACTATGAAACACAGCTCATTAGCTCATGCTAATTGAGCAAGCTCATATACAACACACAAAATGTGAAATAAAGGAGGCATGTGGACATAACACAAAATCTAAATCTAGTAATTTTAGCATGCCAAAGTCATATTTATGCATATAAAATATAGTGTCGAGACAACAAAATTGTGGCTAGTGAAAATGGCGAGTGGCTAGTAATGTTGGAAAACTACAAGCCACAGTGGCTGGTGATCAAAAAAGTTAATGTCAAGCCCTGGTGGCTGTGTACAAAAAACAAGAAAATGAGCATCCAGTAACTTGACTTATTTTTATAGTGCTATTTCTATATTCATTTTTATTTTGGTATAGCAATAGTAATATTCAGTTCAGTGATTTTAATGTAAAGTTTATTTGTATAGTGCTTTTCGCAAAAATAATAATTATAATTATTTATAATAAATGGCAGGGCAACACGGTGGCTCAGTGGTTAGCACAGTCACCTCACCGCATGAAGGTTCGAGTCCTGGCTGGACTAGTTGGCATTTCTGTGTGGAGTTTGCATGTTCTCCTCATGTTCACGTGGGTTTCCTCCGGTTGCTCCGGTTTCCACCACAATCCAAAGACATGCACCATAGGTGTATTGAATAAACTAAATTGGCTGTAGTGTATGAGTGCAAGTATGAATGGGTGTGTATGGATGTTTACCAGTACTGGGTTGCAGCTGGAAGGGCATCCGCTGCATAAAACACTTTAGTGTAATTAGTTTTTAACATAATTAGTTTTAGTAACTTCTGAAATAGAGACTAAGCTGAAGAAAAATGAATGAATGAATAAACGGCATCATCATAAAAAATTCTATTATATGTTTCCAGACTTTTTTAAATACAAAAATAATGAATATAATGTTTATTGCACATAATTTACTTTTAACTCTAATAATTTTTTATATGTGCACAAAAAGTACTGTATGTTTGAAAACAGTGTGTAAATGCAGGGAAGCAGCTGTTTTCTCATGTTTTCCAGAGGTGAGTAACCTCAGTGAGTCTCTCAGCAGTGTGGGAACACTCCAGGGTAAATAGCGCAGACTCTTCAGAATGACTTCCCATAAACACTAAAACAAAAGAAGAGCTTCTGGCCATCACTGCTCAGCATCTGCTCAGTGTAAGGCCTGAGATCCACTTCAGCTTTCTTTTGTGCTCCTGTGTGTTTCCTAACCTTGCAAGGTGCTCTCTCGCCATTTGTGTTTACAAGAAACCGATTTGTGTCTGGAAAAGCTCAGTATTATTACTGAGCTAATGTTGACAAAGAGTCATAATTTGATTGTGAGATCATGGGATAATCTTATTGCAAATATATATTACTTGTGCTGCTTCTTTGCCCTTTGAATTGCCGCTGTAAACTCTATTGTTGTCAGTAGCTACATTTCCATCCACCTATTTTCATGTGCATTTTGGATATGCGCATAAAAAAACGATAAACGTTTTATTAAATAAGAAAAGATGAGCATAAACTATGATGGAAACACTTTTACCGAACAAATTCCAGTATGCGCATTAAAAAAAGGTCATGTTATTTTGTTATAAGAGATTATGTGATGATAAAAATGTGTGTGAATGTACAAACCAGCAGGCTGAGCACATTGTAAAACTTCTACAATGTTGTTTTGGTCATTCTAAAATGCCTTAACCATTTCAGTATTAGTAATATTGTATTATTAATGACCTCCAGAACTGTCAAGAGCATCTGTGCTCAACGTCTCAGGCCTTCATTCTGTTCATTGCGTGTCGGCATTGTCTTCTGAGGCGCAAGTCATTTATTAAATGAAGAAAAGTCTCACACAGCCTCTCCTACTGAGCAAATTCTGTTTTTACTGTTGATATTTGGCGCCAGTTAATCAGGAAATGATGATTTTGTTCTCTTTGACTCGTTGGAAGGAAGCGCTGCTTTATTTGCACATCTTTAATGCAGTATTCCAGTTATGTCAGTAATAATAATGATTAAAATAGTTTGACCAAAAAAAAGTATCTTGTATCTGTTTTTATCTTCTGAGGCTGATGACATCATTTGCATTCTTCTATTTCCAGGGAATGCAGTGCAGTACTAAATGGTATAAAAAAAAGGCCAATGAACACATGGAACATGGACTGGACCATCACATGGGATCATAATGGATTTTATTTTGTTCATTAGTTTTATTTTTTTTACTCTCTGAAAGATCTGAGGCGAAATTCTCATGTCTAATAAATTTGAATTATTGCACCGTTTTAATTGGCAGTTCAACAGGCTGAAAGATTCTTGTTTCTGTTACATACACATCGGTTTCTAAAGTCTTCTGGTAAGGCTGACACTGAGTTGGCTGTTGCGTGGAGCTGCAGCTATGTACATTGAGGCGAGGCAACGTCCTTTCTCCCCAGCGACCTCACCATGCTGAACAATGTTTTCGACGTGTTGTACATGATTCTGGAGCTGCTGATTGCCCTGCTATCAGTCCTGGGCAACGTGCTGGTCTGCTGGGCAGTGGGCCTCAACAGCAACCTCCAGAGCATCACCAACTTCTTTGTTGTTTCTCTGGCCGTGGCGGACATCGCGGTGGGTGTGCTAGCCATCCCCTTCTCCATCGTCATCAGCACCGGTTTCTGTGCCAATTTCTACGGTTGCCTGTTCATCGCTTGCTTCGTCCTCGTGCTGACCCAGAGCTCCATATTTAGTCTTCTGGCCATCGCCATTGACCGATACATCGCCATCAAGATCCCGCTTAGGTGAGTGAAGCATGTTGATGCGAGATGTTGATTGTTGATTACATTTTATGGTTCATATTTTTCATATTACCTTAGGGAAATAGTTCTGGCCGTTCTGACACTTGTTTGAAAGTCCCTAGCGAGACGTTTAACTAGCTTAATGAGGATTCTGCTTTCTGGTTGAACTGCATTTTTGGATCATCAAACCAGCTAGACAAGCATAAATGCACATTTAACCAGCCTTTGTTGCTTTGCTGTTTTTTTTTAGGTGACCTTGGTGAAAAGTGACCTAAATCTAAAATTCAATCTAAAAAAAGTTAATTAAAAAATCTGGTAGGGAGGGCATCTATGAACAGAACACCAATTTCGTCTGTGTGAAATCAAAATGTACAATCTTTATTTTGCTAATGCACATTACTATTTTTTTTGCTAATTGTTTTGGTAATCCTCAATCAAAGTCCGACCATTTGCTTCCACGTTTGGAGTGGTGGTCCTTCACCTGTTGACGTCAGTTTAAGAGCAGCTGCAATATTCTTAACCTTGCCTCTTTTACCTTTTGTTTGCTATGAGTGAATAGTGCACTATAAGAAAGCCCCATCCCCTACTCAATATTTAAAGGTGCAGTATGTATGTTTGACACCCAGTGGTTGAACTAGGTATTGCACTCCTGGATCAAAATAAACACAAGCCCGGGATGCCAGATTGAGTACAGGAGCGAGTGATTTAAAACTGTGTTCTAAATAAAAGCAACGACACGCGATAGAGGGAATATTTTCCATAATAAAAAGAGTTTTGGTTCTAACCATCACCTCAAATTGATATATATTAGAAACGGCTTCTATTTCTCACAGCTGAACAACAGAAACCTATGACAGTGATCACCTCAGGTAAACCTCGTGTGTTTTATCCAGTGCTAAATGCTAACAATGTGCGTTTGAATAGATTCTAAACCTTACCGTTTCGTGAGTGAGTGCATATTCTGTGCTTCTGAAAGGCTGTATTTAAATTTCTGTCATGTTTCATCTGGTGCAAACAGCCAAACTGCTCATCACTGAGTATCTCGTCACAAAGTGTGTTGTTAGGACATGCGGTTACAATGTAACCTGCTCACCTGATGTTTACGTTCATAATATTTATATCAGTTGCTAATTAATAACCTCATGCAAAACTAAATCTGTCTCATTTCGACGTCTGATACTGTACATTTCGCTCACAGACGCATGCTTTCAGTGCCTTTCTGAATGAATGAATGAATGAATGAATGAAGAATGAATGAATGAATGAATGAAATAGGCTGTTTTCCACCAAGGCAACCCGGAGTGCTGAATTATAATTGGCTAAACTGGCATTGTGCAGGTTAAATTTACCTAAACACAGACAGTGTTCCGGCACGGAAAAAAACATTTTCAAAGGAGAATATCTGACTTGAGCATTGTTTTTCAGTTAAACAAGAATGTTCACTTAGGATGTTTCTTAAATGTCTGCAAACATATTGAAGTATTGTTATGCTTTAGAAGAGTCAAAAACTTACATACAGCACCTTTAATTTCAGTTGAAAGTAAATCAACATACTGAAATAAAAGTCTCTGCAACTTCCGGTTCACACAGACTTTAAGCTGTTGTTTATAGCAGGAAACCAGCTAGGGCCAGTTAAAAGCTGGAAGACCAGCTGAGAGCAACAAAAAAACAGGATGGCTTACTTTTATTAGCTGGTCTCGCTGAAATAGTAACTAAACCCCTCTATAACCATTTTTATCAGGCTGGAACATCAACTTACACCTTTTTAGACTGGCTCCAATGTTTTTCAGCAATAAAATAATGGAGATACATACTGGTTTAAGATGACCCTTTAGCAAGTCTTTAGCTACAAAATGACAAAAATTCCTATAAAACAAGCTTGGGAGGATGGGTAAGACAAGCAAACCAGCTTAGACTGGTTCAATGGTTTTTCATCAGGGAAACCATTATGAAAATTCATGGAGCATTTTGACTGGCTGTCAGCTGTTCTAGCTGAAATGTGATTAAAATTCCAGAAATTCATTTAACACAAGCACGAGCAGGCTAGGAGATCAATGAAGACAAGCCAACTTACTTTAATATTATTGTTTTTTTTTTTGCATGAGAGTGATGCTGGCTTAAAGGTGGTCTTCAGCTGGACTCAGCTGAAATGTAACCAAAACCCCTTGATAACCAGCCTGACCAAACTTCCCAGCAAACTAGCTTAGGCTCCTTTAAAGGGCCATGACCCTATCTCAGCAGGGTGTTTTCACAACTCTAGTTTGAAAAAAGTCAGGAAAGTGGTCCAGCTTTGTTTAGGTGGGAGTGTCAAGTTTTTTATAATGGATAAATAACACATCTTAGTGTTCAAGGTTTGTGTACGTGATGAGGTACACGTCACATATGAACACAAAAAAAACTTAGACAATGATTTCAGACTAAAGTGTGCAAATACTTTAAGGTCTTTAAAAACTGAAAGAGTACTGCTGACGATACTAGCTAACCTTGCCATCTGAATGAACATAAACAAAGAACATTGATCACACACTTACCAAACTCGTAGAGACAAGACAATCAACACGAGCTGTCTTTTTTTTTTTTTTAAAAAAAAGAAGACAAGTGGCAAATCCGAATAAAAAATTTTCCTCACAAACATATTTTGTGGCATGTTAGCTGACCACTGTAATCCAACTGCTTGGGTCCACACATGAGCTGTGCTCTCATTACGGGGAAATGGAAACTTTTGTTTTGGCACATTTAAAAACAGAACACTGACGACCCATGTCTCCAAACAATTCTTGTATTACTTGTTTGAATTACAGTTGGCAATACAATGTGGCGTCTCTCTGAACACTGTAACAGGTAAAAACCTCTTCGAAGCTAGATCATGCATATTAATGAAGTTGCATCTTGTTTACAATAGAGCGTGCTGTTTGGTTCGAACCAAATCTTGCTTATGAATTAATAAATAGATGTGCTGAAAACTCAATGGCATCACTTTGTACCGGCTGATACAGACAGCCAATCTCCACGCTGGAATTTACACAGGGATCTCATGGCCGTGACATAGCTTAAAATTTTTTTTTTTAACTGAAAGAACAAAATTGCTCAAAACAACGCAAAAACAACAAATTTTCCCTTGTTAGCTAAATATATGTGTCCTAATAGTGTTTTTAGCAACGTGGGCCATGTATATGACTGTCAACATCTCAAAAAATGTGTTTTGGTGTTTCATGACCCTTTAAGATGTGATTACAAAAGGGAAACCACCTTTGGCCAGTATGACGATTGGTGCTGGTTTAAGCTGGTCTTTTCTGGAACCACACATGGCACTGTTCCCATTTGTCAGGCCAACATGAAGAAAATTTATGGTTCCAGTAATAGGACACACTGTGTCTCTCCAGTAAACATCAGAATTTTGGTTATTTTTGGGAGAATATAGTTCAAGAATAAAGCAAGATCTCCACTTTTGATTTTAAGGCCGTCTTTGAACATAATAAGCCCTCTTAAATCTGATTTACTCTGGAATGTTTTTGCTACTAGTTTGCACAGATTTTCTCAGCAAGTGTTCACTTCAGTTTTTGAGTCTTTTATACATGCTAGTTTTTCAATTAAGCAATATTCAGAATGACCAGCTAACATGCTAATGGAGACTGGGTCAATGTTGGGATAATAGTATCTCGATCTGCTTCAGAATAGTCAGTTCTGCTGGTGTTTGAGAGATATTGTGACAGACCACTGGTGTGCGTCCACGTCCTGTCAGCAGGTTTGGGGTGGGGGATGATAATGTTTTCTCATTGTGGCTCATCGAACTTCCACATCTGGAGAATGAGACAAAATAGAGGCCAAGGAACTCAGCTGTTCTCCCACACTGGCCCAAAATGAGACTCTGAAAATAGATTTCTGTTCCAAACGCTGACATTTCTGAGCACATTCTTGCTTCTTAAGTGCTCCAATGGGAGAGTTTGCTGGAAATACTGTGAATGGATGCTAGGATCATTAGCACTGCAGTCGTGTCAGGGCTGTTCTAATGCAGTGCTCGTATTGTGCCAGAATTACCAGAATTATATGAAAAAATTTGAATATTACAATTATGAAAAAAACAAAGTATACAAAGAAATACACTGAACTGTTTTAAATATTTAAAATAGCAGAATATGGAATTTCTAAGATTAAGTTGAGATGTATTTTGAGAATTACTGTAAAATGACAATTAAAAGTTTCAACATGTTCATTAATAAAATAGCCATTTTCAAGTCCCTGTGAAATAAAAAGCAAGTTTTTTAAATCTTAGTGTCAGTATGTTAATCTTAAGGATATCTATAAACTCCAAAACACTGCAAAATTCACAATAAGTTGATATAAACATCCAAACTTGCAGTTTGTCACTTCTGCCTAAATAGATCAACCTAAATAGATGTCACAAATTTGTTTGACATCACCTCACACTTCAGTTTCTTATTAAATCTTCTGGCCAACCAAATGCTCTTTAGTATCTGACATTTCTCCTCATGTCCCCATTCTAGACACTACTGCTATACCCTGTATGTGCTTGAGTTGAACCACTCTCATTGACAGAGCTGTGATATATAACTTAATGCTATTGGCTTGTTTTTTTGTCTACTCTTTATTATCATGTTTCAGTTCAAATAACATACATTGAACAAAAATGCACATTTCAATACACCATTCATTCATTCATTCATTTTCCTTTGGCTTAATCCCTTTATTCATCAGGGGTCACCACAGTGGAATTAACTGCCAACTTATCTATGCCCTTCCAGCTGCAACCCAGTACTGGGAATTCAAAGCATGTATTATTGTTATATATTAAAGTCAGCATAAACCGGAGTTGCTGAGACTTTTTTTTTTCAGTATGTTTGTGTACTTCCCACTGAAACCAGAGATGGAAAGTAACGAAGTACAAATACTTTGTTACTTTACTTAAGTAGGTTTTTCTGGTATCAGTACTTTACTCCACTACTTATTTTTTGACAACTTTTTACTTTTACACAAATATTTGTACTTTCTACTCTTTACATTTTTTAAACCACGGTCGTTACTATTGCTTTCATGTGTTTAGTGGCGCAATCTATATTATTTCTTGTCATTGCGCAATATAATAGCATTTTTGATGCAGTCAATAAAAATATTTTGTAAATAAGAGAGAGACACATTCCAGTTCAAAAACATGCCATTTAAGTGCTTAAGCCTTTTGTCCAGTTTCGATCTTACTGCACTGATTTTCTCTGGTCTTTCAATCTAATTCCACGAAAAATAGTGCTTTTTTGTAAAGATTTGTACATTTAGTACAAAAAAAAAAAAAATAGAAAAACACCATGGATTACCCGCAAAAGCCAGTCTCCTGCTCAAAATCCTTCATCTTTCAAAACTATGTTATGTATGAGAGCTACTCTTTGAAGAGAATAAGCAGCTTTAGCCTAATGCATATATATATATTCATAATAATAGTTTACAGTCATATTACAGTCATATATGAAGTATTTATTTTAACAAAAGAAAAAAACTATATATTTTGGATAGAATTTGGTGTAAAATGTAAGACATTACTTATAAAGATAGACAGGCCTACAGAATTATTTGTTGAGTGTATCAACATGAATGGCAACTGATGTTTTTGATCAAACAGCCACAAAACTATATGGTGAACGCTGTGAGTTTGAGCAATGTTGGTGCCATATTACAGGGTTTGATGCTGCTTGGCTACTTTCATAAAATTGGCAACAAACATTTTACATAAAAATTGGAAATGTAAGTTAGTTTATATTAATGTATCAATAGGATGTGAGGTCTAGTTACCTACCTATCTCACTCGCTATCCTTCAGCTTCATTCCTGATTTATCAGGGATCGCCACAGCAGAATGAACCGCCAATTATTCCAGCATATGTTTTACACAGCAGATACCCTTCCAGCTGCAACCCAGTGCTGAGAAACACCTCACATTCACACACTTATACATTACTGCCAATTTAGTTGAGTTATTATTTACCTATACTGCATATCTTTGGGACTGTGGTTGAAACGGGCACTTTTTGCTTTTTTACTTTTGTAAATTTTCAGGCGGCACTTCTTTACTTTTACTTAAGTACAAAAGTCTAGTCAGTACTTTAACTTTTACCAGAGTTGTTTTAAACATGAGTATCTGTACTTCTACTTAAGTTAAGAATGTGTGTACTTTTGCCATCTCTGACTGAAACAAAATGTTGTGTGAGGACAGTGCTTTCATTTTGGTGCATCATTCCCTCATAGCAAACTAACGGTAAGAGAGCGCTCAGATTGACGTCAACAGGACGGGGACAAGGACCGCCAATCCAAAAATGGAAGCAAATTGTCAGACTTTCATTGAAGATTACTAATACAAACAATTTTTTTTTTCGGTAGATTACCTTGCACAGATTAATTATTCACCTTAATAATAACAATGTGGGCTAGCAAAATACATTGTTTATTTTGATTTCACACAGTCAGATGAATATAAATATAGTGCATTATGAGATATAAAGTCACAGTCACAACACACTAACAAAAATGCAACCATGTGACAGAGCAAGCCTCAACTCGCTCTGGGGGGAAAAACTGGGTTGAGGGGGGGATATGTACTCAAAATGATGGTGTACTCAATAGCACCTAATATAGTTGCAATTATTTAAGTAAGTAATTATGTAGCGCATTTATTTTTGTGTATGGCCATACACCCAAAGCGATTCCACTTGGATGATGCGACGGCAGCTAGTGCGCTCACTACACGCCTATTGGTGGAGTGGAGGAATCGTGATAGAGACAATTCGGTGAATGGGGATGATTGGGAGGCCATGATGGCTAAAAGCAGATGAAGAGAATTTTGGCCAGGACACCGGGGTTACAATCCTACTCTTTTGGGATTTTTAATGACCACAGAGGGTCAGGACCTCGGTTTAACGTCTTATCCGTAAGATGGCGCTCACTGACAGTATAGTGTCCTCTTCACTATACTGGGGAATTAGGACTCACACATCGCAAATTGAGTGCCCCTGCTGGCCTCAATAACACCACTTCCGACAGCAACCTAGTTTTCCCATGTGGTCTCCCATCCAGGTACTTACCAGGCTTAGCCCTGCTTAGCTTCAGTGAGTAACCGATCTTGGGCTGCAGGGTCATATGACTGTTAAAAAAACTCAATTGTGAATATAGTAAAACTAACAGCTGTGGTTGTAAATTGAAAATTGAAAATACGCAGTAAAAAGATCCAAAGAATGAAAAAGACAATAAAGGTGTTTTCCTATAGGAATTTCATGATTGCATAACTCCACCATGATGTGAACTGTTTTTAAGAGGTGTTCAGGTTTACAGCCATGCTGCCATTTGTTTACTTTTGTCAGTACTTTGAGCCTTTTAGATGTGCAGTCTAGACAATGTGGAACAAACACTTATGGCCAGGAAATTTTAAAAAACATGCTTCTTTCAACTTGATTTTCTTTCACTCTTCCAGATACAACAGCCTAGTAACCGGGCAGCGCGCCAGAGGCATCATCGCGATCTGCTGGGTCCTGTCAGTTATCATCGGTCTAACACCCATGCTGGGCTGGCACAAAACCCGCTCACAAGCGGCCCAAAATGGCACTTGCCCTCCCGGCATGATGGAGTGTTTGTTCGAGGAGGTGGTAGTCATGGACTACATGGTCTACTTCAACTTCTTCGCCTGTGTTCTGGTGCCTCTGCTTCTCATGCTGGCCATTTACCTGCGCATCTTCATGGCTGCGCGCCACCAACTCAAATGCATCGAGTCCAAAGCTATCCCATGCGAACTCAAGTCCCGCTCCACCCTACAGAAAGAAGTTCATGCAGCGAAATCGCTAGCCATCATCGTTGGTTTGTTCGCCGTTTGTTGGTTGCCCCTTCACATCATCAACTGTTTCACTCTGTTCTGTCCTGAATGTGAACGGCCGCCAGCTCTGATCATGTATCTGGCTATAATCCTCTCACACGCAAACTCAGTCGTCAATCCCTTTATTTACGCCTACCGCATACGAGAGTTCAGACACACTTTCCGTAAAATTGTCCGCTATCATATTTTGGGCAGAAGGGAACCTCTTTCTTGCAACGGAAGCACTCGCACTTCAACCCGAACGAGCGTAGCGGATTCGCTTCGGATTAAAGTCAACGGTCTGGTGCGAGAACTGTACGCAGAGCAGAGCAGCACCACCAGCAGCTGTGAAAGTGCTGAACCCGGACATACACACAGACCGGTAAGCACTGAAAACTCCATTTTAGACAACCAGCAAATAGAAATTAGTAATTCCCACAGACACACGGCACTAAGGCATCCGGAGTCGCCGCTCACTGGGAATAATGAGGGCCTTGCGTGTAGGAAGCATGCTGAATTTGACATTACGGATGGGAAGGATTTGTCCTCGCCCCTTAATATTAAATCAGCTCTGTATGTACAGACAGCTCACTGTGTTGAACTCACAGAAGTTTCCTGATGCATAAAACTCTCTTATTGTTGGTATTTGAATGATTATTTATTTGCTGTTCAAAGAACAGTAGGCTGAAATATGAAAGACCAGTATTTTTCAATGTGACATGTTTTTGGACCTTTTGAAGCTCAGGACTGAGTACAGTTTGATGTTGTAATGTAATAATGTATGTAAAACATATTAAAGAGCAAGACATGGCTGACTAAAATGAAATTTCACTGAGATTTACTGTAATTTCTTAAACAATAACAAAGCTTTTCATGCATTTCCGCCATTCATTTACATGAAAACATTGTTTTGTGTATACAGTTATTTCAAAGTGCAAATTTTGTAAAGTAATTTAATGTCTGTGTGTGCAGGTTTGTCCAAATAGTGTGATGTCATAATCATGTGAAGGTTTTTGGCAACCAAAACAACAATGGCAGACTATATAGAGCCATATACGTATGTGCAGATTCATAGTGTTATCAATAGTCATTTTAGCATATCAATACGAACAGTAATCTTTTTGAAAACACTGTTTTCTGCATGAGAATTTTCCCAAAAAGTTCAATCTTTCTAGTTTTTAGTGTACTACCGTGGTGTAAATGTACCCTAAAAAAATCTCCCATGAGGTGTAATTTCAATTGATCATAGGATGCGTAATGGACCCTTTTCACAAGATCGTTATGACGCGTTTAACTGTCATCATAATCTTAAATCCTTGAAAGTTTTTAATATTTAGAATTTTTAATGTATGAACATTATCATGCATTTATGAATGTATTATATCACCTTTTGCATCAAATTACAAAAAAACGAATCACCGCTTATGCAAGGTGTTTCTAATCCAGGTGGAGAGTAAATTTGACATCATTCTTTCCTCCGGCTGTCGTCATGTCACACAATTTTTTTCCTCTTTCTGAAAGTCTTGATAAAACCATCGTGGAGTTTTTATTTTAGTATTTCAACCAATAAGGTTGTAAAAAAATTACGGTTGTAAACTTTATGCTCTAAGTTTACCCAACTATGACGACTTTCACTACTGAGAAATCTGGAAATGTAAAAAGGGTCTATCGGAGTCTAGTACAGCGTATATTTCAATTTGGACTAGTTACATTAATTCCCATATATTTGAGGAGTGCATTTTAATCTGAAACTCGCAGGCTGATTTAATATTTTCTCTTGCCATGATCTCTTTTCAGGTGAAGTAGAATAAAAATCTGGATATGCCTAGGCATAGCGGAATAAAGAGTTCAGTGCATGAGAATGACATATGGTGAGACCCAAACACCATTGTTTTCACATTGTGATGTAAATACTCTTAAGTATTATAAACAGGCCAATTGGAACAAAACCCAGATTCTGACAATCCGCATAGGATCATTAATATTTATGTATCAGGTTGCATTTGATTGGCCACAACGTTTCCTAGTGAGATTACAACAATGATCGTTTTGTTCCTTATTTTTAAGTTTATCTAAGCTTGTAATAAACATACTATGTATGTGGTACTCTTATTTTGAGAATGGGAGAGGCAGGAGAAGTAAACGAGTTGTACTGTGAAAACCGGCAGCCATGTGTCTCAGTTGTTTACAGCTTGTCAGGATGCAAAATGCGAGATTTGTTTCCTTCGGCTTAGTCCCTTATTTATCAGGGGTTGCCACAGCGGAATGAACTGCCAACTATTCTGGCATATGTTTTACGCAGCAGATCAAAATGCAAGATCTACAGATTAAACAATTATTCAGCACCACCCCAAAGAGGCACTGTTTCAATTCATCTTTTGTTAGTTTAACGTGTATATTGTGAAATGTTAACTGCTGATTTTAAGTGTTTAATGCATGTTTATGCATCTTCTCATATCACTCAGCTCTTACTGTCAGTTTTCTTAAATGAAAGATCAAACTCATTTGTTGTTTATGCTGAGATTGATATAATTCCCCGCTCTGGTTTTCACATGTGTTAAAACAGCAAAATACAACTCAAACTTTTTCACTGTTTGTCCCTTTTGTCAGGTATAATTATAATTTACCTTTTATTTTATTCACAACAGAGGAGCAGTAATGGAGCATCAGACTTAAATGCCTACAGAACATGAACGTTCTCTACTTGAAATGATTGTCATTTGACCAGTTTGTACTATTTTTTTTGACAAATGAAGATTATTCTGCATGTGTGTATTTCAGACTTCTTCAGGCTTGAGATCATTAATATTCATGACCTTTCCAAATATGGTCAAAACCCTTATTTTCATTCTATGAGTAATTCCTTTGGTTATAAATGGGCATATAAAACCATTTCTGGAGAAATTTTGCACTTGCTTAGGCCACATACTGTAGCTACATAGATATCACAGAACCATTTAAGTTATTGAATCAATGCATTCTATGGCACCTTTAAAAACTGCACTTGGATTTTAACTCTGCTCTTATTATTGCAAATTTGTCTACACTCTGTTAGCTTCCTTAATTCAAATTCAGACATTTTAAAGACTGTCAATTCAGTTTTCAATGGTTCTAAGGCCTGAGAATAGACTGCAACACGAACATTACTTGTGCAGCATTGCAAATCAAATTGTGTTGCTGGTTTTAAGTATTGCTCTGTTTTTAGAGGGTGATTTTCACAAATACAGCACATTTTTGGAGTCCCATTATTTTTGTTTTTAATGCACAATTCTCATGCTTTTTTTCTTGTGATAGGTTCAATATCTCACATAAACTGAACCTAGCATAAAAAAGTTAGTTTAACAAAAACGTCAAATTTTGCAAGTGTGTTTAACATTGGAACCCTCATATAAAATGAACATGAGGTTCCTGAAGATTAAGCAGCACCTACTTTCACTGACCATTTGTAATAAAAATAAGCGAAAATATAATTTTTTATATATTCAATATTATAACTGAATTGAATGGCATTCTGTCAAAACAACGACTTATTGTAATGCTTTGGCAGTGTCCATGAATTATGATTTCATGCCAAAACATTGCTTGTGTATTTTGCCTTTTTTCGCTGGTCATAATGTACATCTATGTGAGGGTCTTCCATTAGTGAGCCATAGAAAGAGCAATGTGGACACATTTCCCCCACCACATGAATAAATAATCATTACTCAGCAGCAGCCAGTGCAGTGCTTTTGTCAAATAACCTTCTTAAGCTTATGCAGTTCCCTGATTATGTGAAGTCATAACAGAGTTTGTGTTATTAATGAATATGGTACTGGAAAATCTGATTATGGGTTAGTAAAATTTTTCACACGAAACAAGTGTTGTCGTCAGGGACTAACAGCAGTTGATAGACTATAGTTGAGCTAGAACAGAACCCACTTTATCAAAATCGTTTATATTTGTAAGTCATGCAGTGATTAGAAAAGCCATGTTTCTGAAAGAAAATCACAGTAACTGCATGTAGATAGAACAAAGACGAGGTCCAAGAACTGAGCCTTGATGCACACCAGTAGCTGTTGTGACTTGTACACCTCACACCTCCAAGAGACAGTGAAAGATCTATTGAGAGGTAAGACTTGAACCACCAATTGCTAATGATCACCTTATAAACTACACATACACAAATATCAGTAATTTTTTTTAGCATCAAGTGTTCAGTTTTATAACAAATAAAAGCAGACTGTCCACTCAAATTTGGGTAAAATATGGAGAAACTCAACCACTAGGTTAGTTTATTCTATCAAATTTTTGATGAAACAATTATTTGATATATTACAATTGTATTCATTTAACACTTTTCCTTATTGATTAAAAATAATTGTAAATAATGTTTTTAATAGGGAAAAATGGATATTAACTGAGGAAACCGATTGCAACAAACCATTGAGGTTCAAAAACTAATCCTAATGAGTACTGTCAACTTAATCCATTTGAGTAACTGAAGCAATTTGAACTCAGTAAAACCCAATAAATGAAGAGAATCAAACCAACTGAGTACTGTAAAACCCAATGAGTTAAGGCAACTCAAACCATTTGAGGAAACCAATTGCAACAAACCATTTGAGTTCAAAAACTAATCTATATGAGTACTTTGAACATACTCAATTTAAGTTGAAGTAATGAGGTATATAATTAACTCATTACCTTCAACATTGAGTTCAAAACTCTTTTTAAATGAGTAGAATTAACTTACAGTCAATTTTGAGTTAACTACACTCATTTCATTTTATACAGTTGACGGTTGGGTTTTATAGTGTATCAATGTGAAATAAACAATAGTTTAAAAACAAACATTAACTACAATGGTTTTACTGGCATGAATTTGAGATTACAATAACCCGAGGCTTAACCCCATTGCTTAAATATTTAACATAAATCTACAAGTAAACAAATTGGCCAAGTGTAATATAGCTTAAAGACCAGGCTTTAAAATGACTTCATTCCAAACGCAGCCTCCAGACGCAGACACATCAAGTGTTCATCCCGGGAGAGTCCTTCTCTTGGGCTCTTGTGCTTGATCACACGCTGAAGGGTCTGATGAATCCTAACATTGTGTTTTTCCCAGCCTATCCCGCGAGTCCCCAAAGATTTCAGGTTAAAGGGTGCACTAGTACATCTCAAGAGATTTCTAGAGTATTTTAGAGTAGCATTCATCTGAACTGAACTAAACATATGATGTATCAAAGAGTGTCAAACCAAACACAAAGAAAAATACTTTTATATATGTTTAAAACCCAACTACACTGTAAAAAGTGTTAGCTTCCACACAATCTATATCAAACAACATGAAAAAATTAAGTTATCTTTAAAAATTTGTATGAACAATTAGTCCTGAAAGCTTATGTATTTAGTTCATTGTAACTTCTTAAACTAAGTTAGTCATGTTCTAACTTAATTTTATTAAGTTAGAACAAAGAAGTTATGTAAGCAGTTTAAAGTCATTTAAACATAATATAAGTTCATTGAACTCATAAGGTTAATTTGATTCAGCTTAAAAAATTTAAGGCAACCATTTTTTTTTACAGTGTACACATTTAAGTGGATAAAAATAAAACTATTAGGTAAATTAAGTACAAACTCAAGATGTGTGTTGTTTTAGCTAATTTTATGTAAGCAGTTTGAACAAACAGCAAAGATTTTTGAGTGTAAGGATACCAAATATACTTTAATTTATCAATTTATTGTGCATTTTTACTTCAAACAACACTCACAACCAGTGTATTTATAGATTAAGATTAAATAGATTTCAGATTGAATCATTTGCAGGGAGACTACAGCCTGATTTGATTTGAAAGGATTCACTGCATCACTGTTATCCAGCTTCAGTTATTCCAAACAAAAGCACATTGTGCTCTGAAACAAAAGAACATTAAAATGAACCCATGTTGCAGCTAAAAATACAGTATTCACACCCATCTTCTTAATGAACTCTGATTAAGACTAGAGTGTGTCAAATTCTGAACAATAGCAGTTAGCTTTTCAGACTTACAATATTCATCCTTTAGTGACTATTTGTATCTAAAGGCCTTAAAGAGTTGGATCACCCAAAAATGAAAATGTACTCACTATTTACTCACACCTAAGTGGTTTTCCTATTTAATACAAAAGAAGATATTTTGAAGAATGTTGGAAACCAGTAAACATTAACTTCCATAGTAGGAAAAAAACAATATGTAGAGTTTTTTTTTTTATATTTCCCAAATTTTGTTTAACAGAGCAAGGAAATTTTCACAGTATGTCTGATAATAGTTTTTCTTCTAGAAAAAGTCTTATTTGTTTTATTTCGTCTAGAATAAAAACAGTTTTAAATTTTTTTTAAGACCATTTGAAGGTCAAAATTATTAGCCCCTTTAAGCTATATTTATTTCGATAGTCTACAGAACAAACAATCGTTATACAATAACTTGCCTAATTACCCTAACCTGCCTAGTTAACCTAATTAACCTAGTTAAGCCTTTAAATGTCACTTTAAGCTGTATAGAAGTGTTTTGTAAAATATCTAGTAAAATATCATGTACTGTAATCATGGCAAAGATAAAATAAATCAGTTATTAGAAATGAGTTATTAAAACTATTATGTTTAGAAATGTGCTGAAAAAATCTAACTAAAATCTTATTTTTTGGGGGGTAAAATAAACAGAGGGGCTAATCATTGGTTACCGGTTTCATTAACATTCCTTAAAATATCTTCTTTTGTGTTCAACAGAAACAATTATCAGGTTTGTGACAAGAGAAGGGTCAGTAAATGATGACAGAATTGGGAATGGGATGTGAATGGGATGTGCATATAAGTGTTTAGACTATATAAAACATGATAACCTGTGGCACACATTGAGCTATTATTGTGCAAAGCAAACAGACTGATTGGTGTAATCTTTGACATAAAGTCATAGAGGGCATCATATCACATGTAGAGTTGTGGAAAATACCTGTTAATGAAGCTAATGGTGTTTACACACACTGATAACGTTTCTTTTTTTTTTTTTGGACATGAAAGCAGTGTTGGTTGTAACAGGAATCTGAGCTTATAAACACTCGTGTCTGTGTTGTCATAGAGTTGATACTGTCTGTGCCTCAGTGGCTGTTATTCTGGACAGATTTATGACAATGTGTTGCAACGATAGTGCTAAACAATGGTTCTTAAAGGAACACTCTGCATTTTTTTGGAAAAAAAGGGTAATTTTACTACTCCTCCAGAGTTACCAATCTTGAATATATTCAGCCAATATTTGTGTCTGGTGTAAGCACTTTTAGCTTAGCTTAGCATGAAACATTTATTAGACCATTAGCATCTTGCAGAAAAATGACCAGTGAGTTTCAATAATGTTCCTATTTAAAGCTTAAATCCTCTCGTGTACTAAGACTGAGGGGAAATGAAAAGTTGCTATTTTCTAGGCCTATATGACTAGGACCGGGGTGCCCAAACACGGTCCTGGAGGGCCGGTGTCCTGCATATTTTAGTTCCAACCCCAATTAAACACACCTGAACAAGCTCTTTTAGATATACTAAAACTTCCAGGCAAGTGTGTTGAACAAAGTTAGAGCTAAACTATGCAGGACACCGGCCCTCCAGGACTGAGTTTGGACACCCCTGGACTAGGAACTATACTCTCATTCTGCCGTAATATTTAAGAAACTTTGCTGCTGTATCATGACAACGATATTATTTAGGGCCTGAAAATAACTTCCATGTATTTTGGTTCAAACAGAAACAGTTGAAGATCTGCAAGACAATACGTTTGTATCTCACAAACGTTTGCAAGGCACACTCCCTGTGCAAAACAATGGTCACATTGGTCATACTGACAGAAGTTGGTTAATTTTCATGTCTTGTAATATCATTGCGCCTGCTGAAGCCATGGTTTTCTGTCAGTCTTAGCACACAAACTACAGAAGTGTCAAGCTTTACATAGTAAAATAACTTTTTTAAATGATCTTTTTTTTTATAAATTTTTCGTGGTTTTCATCTTTAATGAGTAGGACAGAGAGTATTGACAAGAAAGTGTGGGGAGCAGAGAGAGGGGAAGGATCAGCATAAGACCTTGAGGCAGGAATCAAACTCAGGTCGCCGTAAGCACCGGAGTGCATATGTCGACGCACTAATCACTATGCCATTGGTCATTTTTGAGTTAGATGCTAATGATCTAATAATCTGCAAGCTAAAATTGCTTGAGCCAGACCCAGAGATCAGCTGATTGGATTCAAAAATGGTAAAACTCAACTGTATAACTCTAATGGAGTTGTAAAATGAGCTGTAAAGGGACCCAGGACCCACTATACAATGTATAGTAATTTAATGAATCCTTAAAGTCATATTATTTGAACTGAATTGTTTTTAAAAGTATGGTAAAATAAGAAAATGGCATGTACATTAATATCATTTTAAAATGGTGCTAGATGTTATTCTAGAGAAAACACACTCATGTTCAAAATTTGGTGTAAGATTTTTTTAAAATGACAATAGATTGTATTTTATTGGGAAGAGACAACATATAGTAATTTAAAGGGATAGTTCACTCAAAACAGACACCTACCTGGCATCATTATTTTAAATCCGCATTTATATTAATGACAAAATATTTTCATTGTTGCAAAAAGAACCAAAAAGGGCTTTCCACAGGTCCCCAAAGAAACTTTTAGGGAAATAAATCTTCAAAGAACCATTTTTAAAGTGCAAAATAAGCTAAAGCATAATCTAAAATTTAGGCTGCATGGTGGCACAGTGGGTAGCACGATCGCGTGCTAAATTGTCCGTAGTGTATGTGTGTGAATGAGTGTGAATGGATGTTTCCCAGTGATGGGTTGCAGCTGGAAGGGTATCAGCTGTGTAAAACATGTGCAGGATAAGTTGGCTGTTTGTTTCGTTGTGGTGACCCCAGATTAATAAAGGGACTAAGCCGAAAAGAAAATGAATGAATGAAAGATCTAAAACCGATGAGATTCCACAGCCATTAAAAGTTCTTTGTGGAATGGAAACCTTTTTATTTTGATCTGTCCAATTGGAAAAGTGTCTTCAAAAATCTGCAATCAGAGGACAAATAAGGCCAAAACATAGAGAAATGTGTGTTTTTATGTGTATCTGACTTGCAGTCTAGACATAACCTTAAAGTAAGGGGACAAAATAGCAACAGACATTGAAATTAATGAAGTTTGCTAACCTCTTGGTCCTCCATTTCAAACAGCGTAACTTTTTCCCAAGTTAGTACTGAAATAGCCACAACTGGGACGGACTTGTTTAAAGTCCTGGGAAAGAGACTATAGATCTGCTCCACACTCTCGTCCCCGGATAAGTACTTCAAAGTATCAAAGAACCTGTCTGTCTGTGTACTAACTCCATGGAGACAAATCAGACCGGTCTGCTTCATAAAAGAAAAAACCCTTTCTCTCGTCTCTTTTCAAGAGGCAGAAAAGGAGAGAGTAAAAAATGCAGCCTGGGTAATATGGTGCTGTTTATGTAATGCAGATTCTAGGCCAGCGAGTAAGTTCATCCATAGTTCAGTGGTGGCACAGCGGGATAAAATTCTGATTACATTGAGTCTAGTCTGCCAATTACTTTCAGTGCTGGAGAACTTTTCAGCGTTCCTCATAAACCTGGCCTTTGTCTCTAGGTATGGCTGTAGTCAACAACATTTAACTGCCGTTTATTTTCCTACTGTGCGAACAGTCATGTTCAGTACTGCAGGCTGCGGAGAGAGAAGTAAGACTGAGATGTTCATTACTGTGATTTTTGGTGGTAAGTGCAGGAGAATTTTTAAATGTTTGGGATTGATACGATTTTAAAATGTTCTTGAAAGTTGTCTCGTGTGCTCAGCAAAATTGCATTTAACCAAAAAATTACTATTACAATTTAAAATGTTTTCCACACTGAAATATCTTGTAGAATCGTTTTCTCTAAGGAATTGCAAGTAAATTCCTTACAAATAATTAAATAATCATAATTATACATTTCTTGTAAAAAAAATCAATTTAATGAATTTTTAATTTTTTAAAATTTTTTTCTCATGATTAAAACTGAGCTTTCAGCATCATCACAGCATCCTTCACAAATAATTCGGTCACACTTTATTTTGATGATCCGTTTGTTGAATTTAAGTTACATTGCATCTACATACAAACTAATTTTCATTAGATTATAAGTAGACCTTTAGGTTGGGGTTAGGGTTAAGGTTAGTGTAAGTTGACATGTAATTGCAAAGTTTCTTATAGTCAGTTAAATGTCTGTTTAGCAGCAGTATCAACAGATATTAAGCAGACAGTCTACTAATACTCAAATGGACCATCAAAATAAAGTGTTACCAATAATTCTAATATGATGATTGGTGTTTAAAACATTTCTTAATTTTAGTAATGTCAAAAACTGTGGTACTGCTTAATAGTTTTGGAAACTGCGATGCATTTTGTAAAAAAAAAAAAAAAGCTTAAATATAAAGTCAAAAGGACAACATTTATTTGAAATCGAAATAATTTTTTACAATTTGTGTTAATAAATCATCTTTTAATAAATGTGTTTTTTAAAGGAAAAAAAGAAAGAAAATGTTGTTTACCCCAACATTTGAACGGTACTGTCTATGTCAGGGGTCGGGAACCTTTTTTCAGCAAAGAGCCATTTAGGATTTTTTTGCCAAATGCATTTTTTTAAAGAGCCATTGGGGTGTGTATATTACTATAAATAATACAAGTTTAAACGAAACCTTTATTTATCTCCATGCACATGTTGAGCAAGTCCATAAATGTAAAAAGAACAATTTATTTAAATTCCGGTAAATAAACTCTTCTTTTTTTCTGAAAAGCAACACATTTTAAAACAAATAAACATTTTACTATTTGTTGGAAAAAAAATTATATTTGTTAATTATTTTTGTCTATTTCTTTTCATCAAACAATTATTTGTATTGGTCATTTACGGGGCATATATTAACTGAACTTCTACTGTTGTGTGTGCGATGCTGTGCATAATAAGTAGCATTTTCGCAGAAATAGAAACATGCTGGTCCAAAATTAAATTCAGCTCTGCAGAAACTTCCTGTCTGAAGAAAGGTGTTAAAACTGAACACAGAACACAGAAAGTCTTATGCTTTTAATGTTGTGCAGAGAAATCATAGAAAAAGAGGACTTATGTCTGGGGTGCGGCCAAAAGAAGACTGGAGAATGATTGACAAGTGAAGAATTACACTAAACTCCACCTGTTAATATCAGCAGCCTATTTAAGTTGAAGTCAGGAACTAAAAAGTTTTGTGCACCTCCTTAATATAACCTTTGCATTGCATTGAGGATATCAGAATTCTGTTAATTGAATTATTCATTTGTATCCAATAAATTGTTACGATTTTTGACATTAAAGAAAAACCTTTCCTGACCTTTTTTATTGAACACATATGGAATTGATTAATATTCCAGCATATTATAAAAAATAACATAGATACTTCAAATATTACAAAATAAAGTATTCAGCAACTTTTTTTGGCTAGTTTTAAAGAACATAAATTGTATATTACTATTATTGAGAAAATAAAGGGCAAATAAAAGGGCCAAGGGCAAATAAAGTGCACCATAGAAACGTAAATTGTTTGCCCTTTATTGGTGTCGTGATTCAAGTTTATCCACAGCACCGCACACATGCGTTGATTGAAACGTCGTTTTATTGTAAATTGAGTTTTTATTAATTTTACCATAAATAAATTACAATAAAAAAATTTTTTCAATAGAAAACGGTAAAATATTATTAAAGGGAAACAGCTGGAGAGCCACATGTGGCTCGCGAGCCCTATTCCTACCACTGCTCTTTGTTCTTTATTGTTTAATAATAAGTTGCTTCCTTTTATTGGCTTCCTTTATTGTTGACTTCAAATATATATTTCTTACAGAGGGAAGAGAGAAGATATTAAACCTAAATTGCAAGATTATAAACTTCATTCACTGTATAAAGGAAAAATGCAATCTGGATCATCAAGGTAATGTATGCTTGAGCTCTTTTAGTTACTTAGACATTTAGAGTAAGAAATATATTGCTTTAATCCTCATATTCTTAATTCTTTAAATTGTGCTGTGATCTGATTGATCAAAACACATATTTATACAAAGTGTAAACAGTCATAAAATCAAAAGCTGATAAACTGGGTCCCTTTGGATGTGAGTATGGAGAACAATAACTTAAAAGCAACTTCCTAGAAACTGCTAAATGTAATCTGTAAACTGATGCCATCACATTCCAGCTGAATGCAAGTTTATAACTTTATGTCTACATATAAAAATCAGCAGATCTTTAGCAGAGGTTTTGACATTTGAAAAGTGATCTAAAAATACAACGACTAACACACATCTTAATATCAGGTTAAACAGAGCCCAAGAGTCATAAAAGACAAAAGATGATATAGTAATGCAACATAAAAATAGTACTTTGTCTGATACTGATAACCGTTTATTTTCTTATAGGGCCAATAACAAAACCTTTATAGGCCAGCACCAATATGGCCAATGATATATTAATACATTTGACTCAGAAAATGTAATACATGGACTGAACGTAACATCCTGCTCAAAAGCGATCAAATCTAATTCAATAAACTGATCCCCAATACAACTTAGTTGATCTTAGTTTTTATATGATGTGATGTCAGGACATACTGTAGATTCAGCAGATCTTTTATGAAAAGCTAACGAAATTTGCAACCCTACCTGTTGATCTAAAATTAAATTCTCTGTAGACACTGTGGAGTTGATGGACAGGACGGGGGAGCTGGTAAATTTGGCAGAGCGAGCGCAGAGCACTGACCTGGTCAGCAGTTTGCTGAAGGAGAGAGAGTGTTACGTTCCATTGCTCGTCTCACGTGAGTTTGTCCTCACCAACCTCCAGTATACATCAGATAGCACTGCCCCTGTGAAGAATATCATGATCAATAATCATCTCTGTATGTTCTCTCATTCAGGAGCTGAAGGCTGTGAAGCTCCAAAATATTCTCCAGTGTTTGACTTTGGGACAAGTTATCCTGAACTAACAGGCAAGCTACTGTTTCTTTCTTATTTATCTATATCCGAAGTTAAAGATTTGGAAAATTTGGTGGCATGAAAAATGTTCACTGTTTTTCATTACTTTTAAGTTTTTTAAATGATGTTCCCAGAAATCAAAATAAAACTTCTATTTCTTATGACAGCAGTTTTTACATTTGACACAGAAATGTTTCATTTGATTTTTTGTGGAGCTACACGTCGATGGATTTGCTCTTCAGTGTTTGGACTTTCAGCAGTGAAAATTTATCCATACTGAAATAAACTAAACTGAACTTAAACTCTGAAAACTGGACTGACACAATTTCAGTGTATTAGAACTTCTGTGTTAAGCTGGTTTGCACAATCTACATTGTAAAAGTGTATAAAGTCAATCTAGGGCCATATATACTTGCAATACAAAAGAAAGTTTTGCAAACAAAAAATAAAGTATTGAAAATGTGTCAAATAATGCAAATCTCTAAAAAAATCGCAAAGGAAAATTTGAGCTTTGAGAAATAAAAAGGAATCTTGCTAACAAACATAAAGAACTGCAAATAAAAATCAAGTAATGCAAACAAAATAAATATTTGCAATGTTTTAAACAAATATTCATATATTTGCTAAATATTTTTTCCAGTATTGCCTTTACAAAACCTTTACAAAAGTCAATTGCAATGCTCATTTTGATCAGCGAGTTTTACTGTTTGACGATTTAAACATCTCCCAAAAAAACAAAGGACTGAGGTATTTTACTTAATCTCAATTAGATTTATGACAGCAATTCATGGCTGATTTTCTTTGTGTCATGATGTCTCCAGCTGATGATGTTGCTTCATAGGAGGCATGTCCAGGCATCCCTTATACACAACCAAGTTCCTGTGACTCCGCCCCTTGTCAAATTAGGGTCAGAAAGTTAAATGCAGAGAAATGTAAAGTGCAAAAAAGAAAGCAGCACCGCAACTTAAGGTTGGCTGAAAAGTTAATCAAAATGATCATTGCAATTGCCTTGAGAGGTTTTGTAAAGGCAATACTGGAAAAAATGTTTAGCATATTCAATTCAATTCACCTTATGTATATTAAAAAAAAAATTTGCAAATATATATTTTTTGCTTTACTTGATTTTTATTTGCAGTTCTTTATTTTTGTTAGCAAAATTCATTTTTATTTCTCAAAACTCAATTTTTTTAGAGATTTGCATTATTTAAATTTTTTTTGCTCAATACTTTATTTTTTGTTAGCAAAACTTCTTTTATGTTGCAAGTATATATGGCCCTAGATTGACTCCATAATAGTGCTATATAAAAAAATTTAAATAAACTGAAGTGAAAACTGAATTGATAAGTCGCTTAGGACAAAATTAGAATTTTAGTTAGGTTTGGATAAAAGCGTCTGCTAAATGACTAAGTGTAAATGTAAAAAATAACTGTTCATTTGATAGCCTGTTAATGTCTTTATTTTGTAGTTGTTGGCTCACTTATTGCAATCTTTATTTCTGCTACTTACAGAGATTCTGAGAAAACTGTCAAACCCTTCAAAGGAAAGAGACAAAAGGGGTGGAGCATCTAAAAGGGGCGGAGCCAATCTAAACCGCATGAAAGCTGCTATCAACCTCAAAAAATCCAGCACAACACCTCGAAGCTGAACCTTGATCATTATTAGTGTTGTAAATATTTTTTTTTAAAGAATTTATAGCACAACACAATATGTGTAATACATTCTGTTGCCTTTTTCATATAGGCTATATTAGGATGCCTATACCCTTTCAATTTTTTCTGAGCAATAAACAAATAAATAAATTTTACTATGATTTACAGAAGACACCCACTAATGTTTCATTCAGTGTAAAAATAGTCAGGCATTTATTTGATGGCACAATAAAATATTTAATTTAAAATCCTTATAAATTCCCACTGTCCTTCAAAAGTGTATTAATTTGCCCACAAAAAGTTAATAATAATTTAAATTAGGGTATAATTTATCATTTAGTATGGATAGTGTGAATTCTGAAGGATCACGAGACATTAAAAACTGAAGTAGGTCTAAAAATTCAGCTGCACACCGGGAGCAGATGCAAGCAGAGACTGCATGTAATGCTTTTAAAGGGTACAACCTTGCCCCTTACCCTACCCCTCACAGTGACATCACAAGCTCATAAGGTTAAGGAAATATCTTTTAAATTATTAGATAACATTTACCTTGTCAAAAACTTTCTAAAGAAAATATTTGGATCAGATTTTGAAACAAATTGCTCCTTTTGTCAAAATAACGTTGAAACTCTTTTCACATTTATTTTGGTCACGCAACTATGTGTCCCAATTTTGGCAAGATGTTACTTTATTTAACTCAAATATTATTTTACAGAATCTTTCTGTAAATCCACAAACAATTGTTTTATACAAATTCTGATGTCTGCTTTGTAATAAGTCTTATTCTATATTTATGTAGATTTTATATTCATAAATGTAAATTTCTAAGTGTAAACCCATTTTTTGTAGCATTTAGAGAATAAAAATTACTTGCTTACAATTCCAGATTTTCTCAACAAGAAATCACTCAAAACTTATACAATGACATACATTGCATGACTTTTAATATGTATTAAATCTCTAAATCTCTTATTTTTCTTTTATTTTGCCCTCTTCACTCTCAGTTTTTATCTATATCTATCCTCAGATCAGATAACCTATTGATATTTTATATTTTTTTTGTTTGTTTTTTTTTTTGCTTTTTTTATTAGTACCATTGTAAATAATTTAATGATTATTATTGTTTTAGGCACACCTATAAGGAGACTGCGTGTCTGAGAATGAAATTAATTACATTTTATATATATATATATATGCAGACAATACATTGATTTAGGTCTCCATTTCTTACATCATTGCTTTTGTAGACTGTTTTAAATGGTCGTAGTTTTAGCAATTTTGTCAATTTACCAATGTTCTGTCTTGCCTTGTAAGAAATTCTTAATTTAAAAAAAATAATAATAAATTAGTTACCACGTCGGGTTCACTTTGGCCCTCTGGGGTGAAGGGATTTCGCAAGAGCTGGACATGTACTAGTTAAATAGTAATGTAAAGCAAGGTGAATTCACTCTCTCTGCAAACTGGGGCAACTGCGGACGACAGCTCAAAATGTCCGGGAAAGACTTTGAATCTCTAGAGAAAGTTCTGGAGGCACATTTACCTGAAGCAGAGCTCAAAGAGGCCAGAAGACTGCTATTCGGAAAAGAGCTGAAGTAAGTTAGTCATACACTTTCTTCATTAGCGCGGCAACTAAACGTGCACAACAAATCTAAGAATCATTAATTACCCGCGACGAATTCGACGACTGGTTTTGGTTTTATACCTTCGGTTACTTAACTGGGATAAAACACTTGAAGAGATTAGCAGGTTCAAACAGAAAGCACAACATGCTGTCTTTGACAAACAGAGAAAGCTAAGGGAAGCTGTTTGTTTTTATTCATAGGGGCCTTGGTTCGTAGCTATTCAAACAGCGCACAATGAAATTAAGAAAATTATTTGTGGTGGACTTTGGATGGAAAAATAAGTCTGTGGGTATGTCGGTGACGTCACCGACGTTATTTTGACGTAGCTAAATTGGCTCTGTAAAGTTGGTTTTAGGTTTGATATTCGCCGGACTTTCGCGCACGCAATTTTAGGGATCATTTGCGAATTACATCGACAGAACCAAAACGCACAGTAACGCAAAGAAGAAAAAGTATTTCTCGAAGATTCCAGTAGAGGACAGACTACAGGTAACAAGGCTACTATACCTCTAACTATAGATTATATAAGAAACAATACACATCAGCTAAAGCATTTAAATATTATTTTCTCAAATTTTACCTCTTCATATGTATACATCACACAAATATATAGGAAAACATATTTACAGTATTTCACCTAGATGTAAGCCATTCTAAAGTGTGCTCACATTCCTAGGGACTAGGGACTAAACTGACTTATACAGGAGAGATTTTGCCAATATTTCCATTAAAATATGTACAGTACACAAAAGCTTTAGAAAAATATTTACGCTGATTCAGCAAACTAATTTTCTCACTCTTAATATTCCCAGAGGCCAGATTGCCTTACTACAGGTCAGAGGTTACCCATATTTCCATTCATATTTAAATATATTTACAGTAATTCACCCTACTGTAATTTTATGATTTTAAAGGGTGCAGTACATTCACAGAGGCCAGACTGACTTACTACAGGTGAGATTTTACCTGTATTTTCAATCATATTTCTACAGTACACGAAAATTGAAGAAAAATATTTACAGTAATCCACCCTACAGTAGTTTTTTTTATTTTAAAGAGTGTATATTACGTTCACATTGTCCAGACTGATTTACTAAAGGTTAGATTTTACTCATATTTACGTTCATATTTGTACAGTACACAGATTGTTTTGGAAAAATATTTTTGAGAAAATTACAGTTGGGTGAATTGCTGTAAATATTTTTTTCTTCAATATTTGTATACTGTACAAATATGAACATAAATAGGGGTAAAATCTTACCTGTAGTAAGTCAGTCTGGACTATGTGAATGTTATATACATCTTTTTAAATTATAAAATTACAGTAGGATTACTGTAATTGTTTTTTTAATATTTGTGTACTATACAAGTATGAATCTAAATGTGAGTAAAATCTAACCTGTAGCAAGTCAGTCTGGCTTCTGTGAATGTAATACACCCTTTAAAATCATAAAATTACTGTAGGGTGAATTACTGTAAATATTTTTCAAATATATTTGTGTACTGTACAAATATGAATGGAAATTTGGGTAAACTCTGATCAGTAGTAAGGCAATCTGGCCTCTGGGAATCTTAAGAGTGAGAAAATTACAGTTTGCTGAATCAGCATACATGTTTTTCTAAAGTTTTTGTGTACTGTACATAAATTGATGGAAAATTGGGAAATCTGTCCTGTATAAGTCAGTTTAGTCCCAATGAATGTGAGCACATTTTAGAATGGCTTACATCTAGGTGAAATACTGTAAATATTTTTTTCTGATATATTTGTGTGATGTATACATAAATGAAGGGCGAAATGTGAGAAAATAATATTTAAGTGTTTTAGCTGATAAGTATTGTATGCTTATGACAAGAGATATTGCCTATATCTGCTTTGTATGTACCGTATAGTTAGAGGTATGGTAGCCTTGTTACCTGTAGTAAATTAGTCTGTCCTCTAACCATTCACTGGAATCTTCGAGAAATACTTTTGTGTTTTTTGCGTTACTGTGCGCTTTGGTTCTGTAGATGTAATTCACATTGACATTTTGAGCAAAAGCTACATTAGATTACATTAAATTATACAGTACAATGACACCAGTACCAAAATGTTCAGAAAAACATCCCAGTTATTGCAAAGACTCAAATATTTTTGGAGGTAGCACTTTATAAAATAGTAAAAATCAATTAAACGACAGCACAATTTCAGAATAATTAATTCATTTTCTTTTCGGCTTAGTCCCTTTATTAATCCGGGGTCGCCAGAGCGGAATGAACCGCCAACTTATCCAGCACATGTTTTACGTAGCGGATGCCCTTCCAGCTGCAACCCATCACTGGGAAACATCCATACACACTCATTCACACTCATACACAACGGACAATTTAGCCTACCCAATTTACCTGTATTACATGTCTTTGGACTGTGGCGGAAACCAGAGAAAACCCACGCGAACGCAGGGAGAACATGCAAACTCCACACAGAAACGCCAACTGACCCAGCCGAGGCTCGAACCAGCAACCTTCTTGCTGTAAGGCGACAGCAATACCTACTGCGCCACTGCATCGCCAATTTCAGAATAATATACATTGTTATTTTATTATTTCATAATGTTTTGCAAATGATGTCATTTATTACTATAATACACTGATTTCAGGAAGCTGGACCTTCCCCGGAGTGCAATAGATGCTGCAGTGCAGCAGGATTTTGATCTGAAGGGCTATGTGTTTGAAGCTTCTCCAGAGCAGCTCAGACCACCCAGAATGGTCCGTGTGGGACTCATTCAAAACAAGATAGTGCTACCCACTGATGCCCCTGTGCTTGAACAGGTGAAAGGAAAATAAACACACGCTACAAATAATGTCCAAAGGGCACATTTTGCATCTTAGCCCTGCTGAAACACAGAATAGAAACCCTCACAGATCTTCAAATGATTTCCACAACAAATACCATTAAAACAATACAATATATCAAATTGTAACCATCAAACCAGTGCATTTTATTCAGGTTTTGGAACATATTTAATTTTTTCTCAATTTTTTTTTCTCAATTTAATTACCAATAGAGACCCAAAATACCATTATAGTATCATTATTAACACCAGTACATTTTCTAATATATCAGTTTAAACCATTATGAATTCTACTGTTTTTTTCAGCACCGTGGCCCCTAACATATGCATGTTGAAACAAACTTAATTTATTTTACGTAAATTCAAAGTTGCACTTCTGTCTTCATATTGTGACTTTGCATTCACAGATCACAGCTCTACACAAGCGTGTGGGGGAGATGGTTGAGGTGGCGGCTATGTGTGGGGTCAATATTGTGTGCTTCCAGGAAGCCTGGAGTGAGTACACAAACACACACATGCACAGCTTTCTAATGAATTTAGGACTGCCTGAAGAATCCAGCTGGAATGCGTACAGTTCTTGGATGTCATCCTTTTTGTTAAATACTTTTATATTTATGTGTTGATTTTATTGGCCAGAATTACTTTTGCAGGCTGTTTTTTCTTTATAATCAAAACATTGTGCAGTGATAACAAACAAGGGATATTGTGTAACTTTAACTTGTAACTTTAAAATATTTTTGAAATATTTATTTAATTTATTGAGTTACTCCATCAATGTTTAAGATTTCAACATCTAGATATATTAAAATGAGTGATTTATTTATTTTTTAAAGTAATTTCAGATTAAGTAAAGCGTGTCACACTTTGACACATGACCAACTGCACATGTTCTGTCACAAAAACTACATAAATTCCACAGCTATCTATAAACCATTTCCTGTTGTCCTCACAGCAATTACTGGGCTTATTTATGAGCACAGCGTAGAGTACGTGAAGACTTTTTGGCCTTCAGTGATGTAACGTGCCTGTAAAGGCATCAGCGGAATCTGTTTTACATCAGCAGAACGCAGTGACGAAGTTAAGCTGCGCTCGCAGTTTGTCTGTTTGTGTTGGCCGCAGTGTCCTGTCGCTGATGAAAGGGAGTCTCATACTCCAATTAAAACCCTTTCGGCATCCCAAAGGTCAATCAGTCCCTCTGTATCTGAATAGGTCGCGTTGTCCAGGCTTGAACCCCTTTAACCAGCACCCCGTGTAAAACTCTGACCCCATGGGCTCTGATTTCCTGTGTCTTCATGCAAATCTATGAAGTGTGTTTGCTTTGATAGAAGTCATTTAAAAATGCAATGTAAACAACATTAATTTTGTCCTGCTTTAAACAAAACAACAACTGCTAATAAAAAAATAAGACCCGAAACTAGTACTCCTCATCCTCCCTTCTTAGCAAGCAAAACAAAGTTTTATTGGACACAAAGGAGAGTCGATTTCTAGAGACTGAACTCTCATAAATAAAAATCAGTTCTGGTAATAATAATGCAGTCTTTTTGGGAAAATGTTGAGCATCATTTTTTTCTCTCTCTGTGTTCTGCACCAACAGCAATGCCTTTTGCATTTTGCACACGAGAGAGGGAGCCCTGGACAGAGTTTGCCGAATCAGCTGAGGACGGGCTCACCACACGCTGTTGTATTCAAGTAAGAGTTAAATAAATGCTTATCAGGGTGTTTGTATAATTCACTAAAACTACATCTATTATTGTTACTGCAGCAGAGGCTATTTGCTCTGACTGAACAGTCAAAATGAGTTCAAATCCACCCTTTGCTAAACACTTTCTTCTATGTTTGTGCCATAACATAGAATGGCAAAGGCCAAAAAGTGTTTAATGGGTGTTTAAGAAAGTGTTTGGGCTAGGTGAGGACTTTTATCATACAAATAAGACAATATCAATCGATAAATAAATATTTTCTCATTTACACTTGACATTGTATTCTTGCAAACTGTTTTACAATGTAGCCTTAAATCTGAGCTGCAAATAGTTGCCACTATTTTCATTAAATACAAATAGCAACTAAGTAAACTTATTGCTGGGGAAAATTGTCTTTAATGTTGACAACATAATGCTAAGAAAATACTTTATTTTTGTTTCTTCTTTTCATTTAGTTAAAAATGTATTTATGACTTAATTATAGGGGGGATTTTAGCTTTTTTAAAATATCTTCTTTAGTGTTTAAGAGAATAAAGACATTTCTAAAGGTATGGAATTACATAAGGGTGAGTAAATGGCAAGAACATTTTCATTTTTGAGTGAACTATCCATTTAAGATGCATTTTTGGAATTCCAGTCACAAGCAGACATTGCTAAATACAGGTGGAAACCATGTCTGAAATTGTTTGAGCTTGTCCACTTTCCATCACTTTCAGAAGTAGCTAAAAGACACTCATTCATATTGCTTAAATGTGTTCAAACAGCCAGAAAAAAACACCTCTGCTTAGAGGATTAAACTTTGCCTGCTTAAACTGTTGGTTTAAAAGCTTGATTTAAAGCGAAAAAAGTAAAAAGCACAGTTTTCTCATACTAGTCCTGATGCTAACACAAACTCAAAGCATTTGGCATAGTTCTGAGAGAGCAGAAATCAGAGCAGATATTTAAACTGTTGGAATGCAGCAACTTCAATAGATCGGACACCACATACAGCTGCAAAATATGCACCAAGACTTCATTTTCCAATGCTATCTCATGCCAATCTGTAACTTTTGACTTGGTTAAATTTGTATAAATTTGTATGATTTAATTTATACATATTTGTATGATTTACTGATCCCCTCCCAATGAAGGATGGGTTTAGAGGTTTGGTGTCACTCCTGCTTTTAAAAATCAAATGTTTTCATATGATTGAAATCATATGCATTTTGTAATTATCCACTAAACTGACAAAGCACAAAATAGGTGCGTTTCCTCGTTAGATCGGGCTGGTCATTCACGTATCATCTCTTTAGCCACAGATGTTGCTGTACAAGCAATTGTAACAATCACGTTCTATAAGGTGTTCAATCCTACTAAAAAAAATCTAAATATCAAAAAAATTGACTATAAAGTTATTTAAATTAAGTTCTCAGCAATGCACAATTAGAAATTAGGTTTTGATATATTATTTTGATATATTCTACTATTATAGTAGAATATCTTCATGGAACATTATCTTAACCTAATATTCAAATAATTTTTGGCTTAAAGAAAAATCTGTAATTTTGTTCCATATAATGTATTTTTGGCCATTGCTGAAAACATACCCATGCAACATAAGGCTGGTTTTGTGGTCCAGGGTCACATTTAGTCAAACAATTCATCTCCGTCACTAGATTGATTATTTGTTCACATCTCAAACTCATGACGTGGCTGCATTTCCATCAATGTGAACTGATCCGTTTAATTCCCTTGTGCCTCTTAGAAAGGGAGTCACTTTCAATACAGGGCATGTTAGTATTGACGGGTTTGTGCTGGACAGCTGCTTTGAGGCTGGTGATTTGTTAATGGATGTAGCAGGAGGTTAAGCCCACTGAGTGTCCCTGGACATCCTGACCATGGCGAAAGGCACAGGCCGATGAGCGGCGCAGCACGTAACGCTGGAATCTTCTGAACCCTGAGGAGTTGCATGGCCTTTGACTGTTTACAGAGGAGCCGCTTCTACCCTTTCACAAATATGTCCAAGATTATTTCCAGCACCATTCAGTGGTGTCTTTTTAATTAATAATATACATATTCTTTTAGGCCACTACGGATTGTGGCAAAACTGTTAAATATATTTTGTCCACGTTTAATAATTTATTTAAAGGTACATAAAACATAGAGATCATATAATAATGACTTAGTTATTCGTTTTATTGCAACACATTTTAATACAAAGTTTCATTAGGAAACAAAACTTCTGTAGTATGGGCAGTATCCTTTTAATATCTGAAATAAAATTCTGTTTAATATTTTTGGACTTGTAAAAATGTCAGGGTGATGTGATAAGAGAATTAAAGAAACTAGATTTTAATAGTAAATTCATTCATTCATTTTATTTTTGGCTTAATTCCTTTATTAATCCGGGGTCGCCACAGCGGAATGAACCCCCAACTTTTCCAGCACGATTTTACCCAGCGGATGCTCTTCCAGCTGCAACCCATCTCTGGGAAGCATCCACACACACTCATTCACACTACAGACAATTTAGCCTACCCAATTCACCTGTACCGCATGTCTTTGGACTGTGGGGGAAACCGGAGCACCCGGAGGAAACCCATGCGAACGCAGGGAGAACATGCAAACTCCACACTGAAACATCAACTGACCCAGCCGACCCTGCGTCACTGCATCGCCTTAATAGTAAATAATTACATAAATTTTAATATATAGCATATTAAATGTTGATCATCATTTTTTCTCTCTCTGTGTTCTGCACCACTAGCTATGCTTTTTGCATTTTGCACATGAGAGAGAGAGCCCCGGACAGAGTATATTTGTATATTTAGCATATTTTTTATATATTAAATAATTTAATAAATAATACCAACAAATAAAACTGAAAAGAAAATGGGGAGGATGTTTTTTAAATTCTGTATCGAGAATCTATTTTGTTTCTACAACATAGAATAAAAATGTGCTTAATATGACTATGAGAAATATAAATATATTTGAGGGGGGGAAAGGCTCGTTGAAATAATACAAATTCTTAAAAATGTAACTATAATAAGTAATTTAGAATTTACATTTTATTATAAATATTAAAGTATTTTATTATTATATAAAAAAGAGCTTTACTGCTTTTTAATATTGTATCAACACTGAGTGAAATGTCCAGCTGACAATACATAAAAAAACAGGAAATATTATAGAGAGGACATATACACATGCCTGTAGCCAGCCTGGTGGTCCTTTTTTACAGTTATTTGCCTCATTTTCTACTTTAGCTAGATTAGCTTGTCGGATGGTCATCATAATCACACTTTTTGATGTACCAGAAATATTTCCTAATAATTTAGAATGAATAAATATGACAAATTAAAATACAAATTTCTTAGATAATATATTATTAGAAAAAAGTTTTAAATTAAAAACCGTAACCTATTGTCATTTATTAGGCAAATAACAAACTGGCCAGCAAAATCAACATTCCTCAGTCAGAATTTGACCATTTAAATAATAAAAAATGTAAAACATAATAATAATAATAATAATAATAATGATAATAATAATAATTTAGAACTTCGCAATTTTTTTAGCCTGCCTTGTAAACAAAAAGTACATTTTGGTACATTCATGGATAACAACAATACCCAAAATAGTATTTAAGTAGTGCTTCACATTTTTTTATTGGTCATGTTTTCTTTCAAGAATAAGGCCCAAGATTTAGAATAAAAGTTACTTGTCAAATGTTTTCTCTATATTTAAAAACAATACAGTAGTAAAAGATGACTTTGCTTATGTTAGATTGTATGTTTTCTTGCACAGCTGGATGTTTTGAAAGTGAAAATATTTGTTAGCATTGACCAAAACTAATTAACTGAAGTCACACCAAAGGGACAGCCAACAGAGGATTCTGCTTGATTATAAATATGTTTTCAATGGGTTATTTTTACTATTTATGATGGCATAGCAGTCAAAATGGGACAAATGAGCTCATGTATAGGACAAATTCTGGACCTTTGTCAGTGTGGGGTGGGTCTTCTGAACCAACCCAACCCCCAACGCGCCTGTACAGTCTCTTATCACTGTCAAATCTTCTAAAATATAAGATAATTCAGCCTTTTTATGACAAGACCTAATGTATTGCAAGCACTGTATTATGTTCTTCTTTCAGCAGCCATCACTGCGAATGCTGATGCCATTTCTGATTAACTGTCATTTTGCAGCTGGCCAAAAAGCACAACATGGTGGTGGTATCTCCCATTCTGGAGAGAGATGAGATCCACGGTGGGACACTTTGGAACACGGCAGTGGTGGTGTCCAATAATGGCAATGTGCTGGGCAAAACACGGAAGAATCACATTCCCCGAATTGGAGATTTTAATGAGGTCAGTGTCAAACTACCGTTAGCGAGAAACAACACAGACTCGCCAACACTCTCCATTCACATCAATAGAGTGTCAGCACTTGTTTACATCAAGCTAACATGTTAATTATGCTGTAAATTTAAAAGTAATACAGTGTGGCGTTCTTGGTTTAGTATCACAGGATAGCTGATATAGTTTGTGTTAAAGGGAGAGTTCACCCCCCAAAAAATGTTGTCAATATTTAACCACCCTTAAGTGTCTCAAAAGGTATTGAACACATGAAGAAAAAGAGGTGAATAAACCATGGAAAGCACAGAGAGCAGCTGGCGTCTCTCGTAGTTATTCAGCAACCCTCTGCCCCTCATCAGTGTAAATGAATATTAGCTGCTTCAGTCCAAACACCTATATTACCAGATGATGCTCTCAACTGCTTTCAGAAAAAAGAAAATAAAGCTGCTAGAATGGCCCAGCCCATCACCTGACTTAAATCCTATAGAAAATAAGAACTAAAGATCGAAGTTCAAACAAGACCTACAAAATGCCAATATTATTATACTCCTTTGCAGTCTGGGAAAAAACACACCTGTACAATGCATGCGATTGTTCTCCATGCAAGAGACTTCTCAAAGCTCTTATTACCAACAAAAACCCAAACAACTTTTATATGAAGAATTAAATACATTCCAATAATTCAGTACATTCTTCTTGTGCCATTCCATTGTTATTACACAACTAATTCTTCAGAATTTTTTGTTTGTATGTTTTGATTGTTTTTACTAAAATCTGGGTCAGTTTAATGTCATCAGCTTCTTTAGAATATATTTACCAGGAAAAATCATTACATACGCATTTTACTCTCTGTATAGTCAATTTCAATATTTCAAGTAACAAAATGATAATCCTCAAGAAAAATCCAAACCTAAAAAAAGATGAAACACTATTTTAAAAACGACTACATTTTTTTGTGTAATATTTGCTGAAATATTATTAGTAGAACTTAAATCAAATGATCATGAATATCACTTTTGGTTGAATGACAGCTGTGCATGTGCTGCAACAGCCATGTTAAACTTGTTCATCGTGTTTTCCAGCATTCTTGAGAATGATCCAAATGTTTTTCATGAGCTTTAGGGAAAAAAAAAAATCTGACAGTTTGAGCATAGGTCACATAATTACTTATTTGACCTATAAATAGTGCAGAATTGTACTAAATGAGTAAGCATGATTAGGGCCAGACAGAATCTGTGGACAGTTTTTGCTTTTATATAATGTATACAATGCAAATTCAATTAGATTCACTTATTTGGTAAACAAAGCAAGTCTCTCATATAATTTCTCTACTAAAAGACAGAAAATATTGATTTACAATCTGTATAGTAAATAAAACATATAAACATTTTCATATTAGTCAATAAAATTACTGAAATTAATGTAAAAACTATGGTAACGCAGTGGCGCAGTTGACATTTCTGTGTGGAGTTTGCATGTTCTCCCCGTGTTTGCGTGGGTTTCCTCCGGGTGCTCCGGTTTCCCACACAAATCCAAAGACATGTGGTACAGGTGAATTGGGTAGGCTAAATTGTCCGTAGTGTATGTGTGTGAACGGGAGTGTATGGATGTTTCCCAGTGATGGGTTGCAGCTGGAAGGGCATCCGCTGCGTAAAAAAAACATATGCTGGATAAGTTGGCGGTTCATTCTGCTGTGGCGACCCCAGATTAATAAAGGGACTAAGCCAAAAAGAAAATGAAAGAATGAATTTTAAAACTGAATAAAGTAAGTAAATAAATAGACTCAATGATGGGCCAGACAGAATCTGGTGGAAATCTGCAGATTTCTGCGCACCTTAAGTATGATTAATAAATCCAGTACAAGTGTTATTCATTCCTAATGCAACATTATTGTAAAGTGTGACCACAAATGTTACTGGAGAAATGAAATGTGTTCTTTTTACATTTTTTACAAATGAATGTTCAAGTAATCATTCACAGAATTTTTTGAAAAATATTCCAATGACAGCCAAAGTAAGTCGACTTTATGAGCATGATGATATTACTGCTATCTACCAGTCAGAAATTAGCCAGTTCGTTGATAAAATAAGCTAAAAATAAATACTAAGAAAACAGAAGAGATGGTATTTGACCCAAAGTACATAGGTGACCATCCTATAAGTACATGACGACCTATAAGTACTTAGGCATTTATATTGACAGTTCTTTTACATGGAAAACAAACATATAGTGGGTTTGTTCTAGTTTACATTGTATTTTTATGGAGGTTACGTCTTTTTGGAGTTAACAAGACGCTGATGTTGATATATAAAGCTGTTCTAGAAAGCATTGTCAGGTATAGTATCACAGTGTGGTTTGGAAACCTATCTGTACAGTGTAAATCTAAGTTCATACATCTCTTAAAGGCAGAATGGAAAAAGGTTGAGCACGATGAATATTTGAATCCTCACATTTTACATGAGAATTGTGTCCTTAATCAGTTGGAAAGGATTATGAATGATCCAACTCATTTCCACATTATTATCTGCTTCCCTCGGTAGGAGATATAGAGTCCCTAAGTGTAGGTGGAATCGATATAAGAAATCCTTTGTACCTGTTTCAGTGGGTTTATTAAACAAGAGTTTATCTTGATTAGCATTATAATTGTTGTAACTACTGTGTTTTGTATTGTTTTTATTGTCTGTTTTTATGGAATGTCTACAGCAATATAGTGATGCCCATAACAAATTTCCTGTCAGGGACAATAAAGTTTACTACTACTACTACTACTACTACTACTACTACTACTAAAAGCTCAGTTCAGCTATTATAGAAATGTTTCTTTTCAAGTCTGTGTGTGTGTGTGTGTGTGTGTGTGTGTGTGTGTGCATGTGTGTGATCTTTTGGCAGTAAGAATGGTTGATTTCTCTCCTGCTGTGCTGTTTATCGGTTTCATGTTGTTTCTTTGATCCAGTCTGCACTGAGATAATGCTCAAAACAGGAAATGTTCCCACTCTGTTTTCCTGGAAAGCATGCTTAAGTCTACCTGCAGGAACCTGAGGATGGAAAGTGCTCAATTATTTAGTTTTCAGCCAAATAAAGGATAATTTCAACGCAAATCAATGCTGATTAACATCAAAAATGTTTAAAAGATAGAAACATTTCTACGAAGCCCAGCGTATAGCCCAGCGTGAATTTCCATGTTACGTGACCAGCATGAATTTTCAACAGCCTCACAAACTGTGGCCACATCCAAAGTACAACATATATTTTGTTTCTGCCTCACATACACTGACAGCTACCATTAAAACACAAGATTATCTCTCATGCAATCTTTACATAGTTGCTGAATCTTGCACATCGTAACACATGCCAAAAATGTCAGGTGGTTTAAAAAAAAAAAACACTAACATTTTACAGTAAGGGGGCGACACGGTGGCTCAGTGGTTTGTGCTGTCACCTCACAGCAAGAAGGTCGCTGGTTCGAGTCCCAGCTGGACCAGTTGGGCATTTCTGTGTGCATGTTCTGCCCGTGTTCGTGTGGGTTTCCTCTGGGTGCTTCAGTTTCCCCCACAGTCCGAAATAAATGCAGTATAGTATATTACCCATGGTAACCTTTGATTTGGCCCACCATCCCATCTGAGAAGGGAGGGAGAATGATGAGGATGGTTTAGATAAATTTAGTTTAACCATTAATTTGTTTGTTGTATTGTTAGGCTACAAAAAGGTAACTGAAATTAAATGTTTGAACTCAATTGCGTCATTTAATCAGATTGAGTTCAAAATGTGAATACTGTCACTTGTCGGATAGAGGACATTGGTGAGCAAATCAAGGCAAAGGCAGATTCTGCTTGACTAGTGAATTCAGCATTAAACTCCACTGTGTTATAAATGTGATTATTTATGATTTACGATTTGTACTGTATTTTTTATTAAATAAAAGCAGCCTTGGTGAGCAGGATAAGCTTTTTTTAACATTTAAAAATCCTACTGACCCCAAACCTTTGACCGGTAGTGTGTGTATGTGTATGTCTATACAACAGTTCACAAATTTTTACACCAAAATGTATATGTTGGGGAAAAATATAAAAAAAAGTAAAAAAAGAGGAAAATTCAAGATATCAAATTTAGTAAAAAAAACAATAATTTGTTTGAATTTAAATGTATTATTTTCTTTTATTTCTAAGGATGTTTTGTGACTAAAATAATATTTTAATGAATATAACGGGTGGCACGTTGGCTCATTTGTTAGCACTGTCACCTCACAACAAGAAGGTCAGTGGTTCAAGTCCCAGCTGGGCCAAGAGGCATTTCTGTGTGGAGTTTGCATGTTCTCCCAGTGTTTGGATGGGGTTCCTCCTGGAGCTCAGGTTTCCCCAAATCTAAAAACATGCACTAGGTGAATTGGATGAACTAAATTGGCTGTAGGGTATGAGTGTGTGTGTGTGTAAATGAGTGTATGGGTTTTTCCCAGTACTGAGTTGTGGCTGGAAGGGCATCGGCCGCGTAAAAAATATGCTGGCATAGTTGGCAGTTTATTCCACTGTGGTGACCCCTGATAAATAAAGGACTAAGCTGAAGGAAAATAAATGAATGAATATACCTGTTTAATTAATCGGTTTTGTTCAAATGCACCAAAACATAACCTATATTTACTGAGAAATGCACCAAAAAAATGGGGTGTACACTTTTATGCGCCTATATAATATACTGCCAGCTCAGTATCAGTTTTTGTAGAGTAATTGACGTGTCCAACTTAGAAAAATCCATACCACTAATGCACAGCCTGATGTTATTGTGTCCACAATATGCCATCTGACTGAAACAGTGCTGCTGAAACACAGCTCGCTGTTTAAATCCATACTGGGAGCAACACATGCAACACTTTTTGTAGTGTCTATATTTGTTCCATTTAATGTTGAGAAACTACATTCATGACATGACAGATGAGGATCTGCTTAATAAACAAAGATTTTCCCACTTGTTCATATGGCAAATAAATACGGGTGTATGTTGGACTTTTTAGGTCATTAAACTTAAGATCCATGACATCCACTACAGTGCACATGTCTTGAATAATCATTTTAAACCATTCAGGATGTGATGTGCAAACCACAATGGGTGGCCTAGCTCATACATTTTTATGACTGCAGACTTGTTAGTGTTATTTAATTTATGATAATATTAATTCAAAATTCCCGACAATATGCTTTCCAATTCTTGGAATACATATATCTGCTATTTTTAGTTGCAGTTATTATAAAGATAAACATGACAACTACAGCTGTGGAATAATTTAGCTATTAATAGGTACATGTTTTGAGTAAGATGTTCATTGCAAGTTTATTTTATAAACAACTGATAAGGTGACTTCAAAACCTCAAATAAGGCTTATATTATTTAGAGTTTTCACCACATTGGGATTATAAGGTTCTATCTGCATTCTGAGTGGTTTTAATAAATAATACTTAAAATAATATACAGATGTTACGTTTTCTAAATAGGAAATATCAAAATGTACACAAAAATATGAAGAAAAAATACATCACCATTCAATTCAATTCATCTTTATTTGTATAGCGCTTATACAATGTAGATTGTGTCAAAGCAGCTTCACATAAAAAAGTTTATAGTGAATTGAAACAGTGTCAGTTAAATTTTCAGAGTTTAAGTTCAGTTCAGTTTAGCTCAGGTCAGTGTGGGTTAATAATCACTACTGAGAGTCCAAACACTGTGGAGCAATTCCATCGATGCGCAGCTCTACAGATCCTGAACCATGCAAGCCAGTGACGACAGCGATGAGGAAAAAACTTTACCAATTGGCGAAAGTGAAGATTTTAAAAAACCTTGAGAGAAACCAGGCTCAGTTGGGCACGACCATTTCTCCTATGGCCAAACGTCTTGTGCAGAGCTGCAGTCTAGGCGCAGGAAGGACCTCAGCGAAGACTCTGTCTTTGGAGCACCACAGGAATCAGTCTCATGCTCTCCACCATGACCACCACAGCAGCTGCTCAGAATACGGCCTGGTCCAGAAACTTTGGGATCATCTCGTCGCTGGTCTTGGATCGCATCAGTGGCACTGCATAGTCTGAGGGCCTAGAGATGAGTATCACCAGGTGGAAATACAGAATAAGGAGAATAATTAGCGTAGCTGCTGTTCATAGTGTATATAAACAAGAAGCAAAATCCTGTGTGGGGCACATCATGTGTCATACCGCTATGTAATGCACTTAGTGTATGCTTTGCTAAAAAGATAGGTCTTTAATCTAGTTTTGAAGAGTGAGAGTGTGTCTGAGCCTCAGACATTATCAGGAAGGCTATTCCAGAGTTTAGGGGCCATAAATGAGAAGGCTCGACCTCCTTTACTCGATTTTGCTATTCTAGGTACTACAAGAAGCCCTGAGTTTTGAGATCTTAAAGAGCGGGTTGGGTTGTAGCGAGACAGGAGGTTGGTTAGATAAACAGGAGCTAGACTATTTAAGGCTTTATAGGTAAGAAGCAATACTTTCAATTTAATATGAAACTTAACAGGCAGCCAGTGTAAGGAGGATAAAATTGTGGTGATATGATCATATTTTCTAGACCTGGTAAGAACCATGTAAAGAAGTCACAGAATAAGATGTAAATACTCAACTCTCCATGGCAATAATTTGTTTGCTGTAAATCACAATAGTTCAATATGCAATATTTCATGTTTCAGAAATAAATACGTACATAAGCATATTTACGCACACATAAATATAGTTATAGTTGCAGTGTGGACACTGATATTTTTGTATATTTACAAAGATTTTTAGAACTTATCATTTAAGCCTGCAACATCAAGAATCATAACTACTGTATACACAAAATATTGTTTTCTTTATTTTAAGTTCACACAGCTGTTTTGTCATTTATAGCTATAAGTGCTCAAGCTCATCAACCTTTATGTTCAAAATTTAGGTGTGCAAATTTCCACAAACAAAAAAACAACCTGTGAACATTAAAATATTTAAAAATGTTGAGTCAAAACTTGTATGCATGCTAATATTACCAAATGAGAAAAAAACACAAATGAACAAAATAAAGAACAATAATCACAGCTGAACTAGTATATCCGACAACTCAAAAACATAACTTACCATAATTTAAGGGACTTGATTGACTGTTATTACCATTCAAGAGCAAAAAAAAGATAGTTGTAAAAAAGATTCCAGTCATTGTTTCTCTACTGTTACTGTTATAGTTGTAATGTGAACTTTGCTGTTCTTATATTTAGAATGACTTTTAAAACTATATTGATAATATTATAATTACTGTCTTTGTTGTAATAAGCCCATTTCTCTCTTAAAATACATCATTTTGATAATGAAAATTATTACAATTTTAAAAATAGTTCCAATAGTAATTTAATGTTTTAATGCATCAGAGTATTAAAGCAATACAAACAAATTGTATTTTACAGATACAAAGATATGAAATGTTGTTTTTCTTTATGGCGGTAAACTGTCTTTTTTTCATTCTGCCTCCAGTCGACATATTATATGGAAGGCAACACTGGTCATCGTGTCTTCCAGACACAGTTTGGAAAGATCGCTGTGAACATCTGCTATGGTCGACACCACCCTCTCAACTGGCTGATGTACAGCGTTCATGGAGCAGAGATCATCTTTAACCCCTCGGCCACTGTCGGGCTGCTCAGGTATCATACTGTACCGCTGTCTTCTTCTCATAGAGACGCAATGCAACATAATCTGAAGGCCACACCCACTGGGGGGGAAAATCCAACCCACTCTATTGACTTTATATTGTGGAAAGCTGCCTCCTTTTCATTTTTGAAAAATAACAAAAAACAAACTATGTCTAAAAACTGCTACACTACCTGACAAAAGTCTTGTCGTCTGTCCAAGTTTAGGAACAACAAATCATAACTTGACTTCTAGTTGATCATTTGGTAAAAGAAGTGACTTTTATGAAAGGCAAAGCCCTCTTGATTGCGTTTATTTTACCAAAATGAAATATGGTCATGTCTTGATTTTTTATTATTTAATTAGGACAGTAAGGTCTGACTTTGCTTAGACAAAAGTCTTGTCACTTAACAGAAATTATGTACAGTATAGAATATAAAGTCATGGTGCAATGGAAAAATAATTAATATTGTGTATGACTTCCATGAGCTTGGAGGACTGCATTCATCCATCTCTGCAATTACACAAATAACTTATTAATAAATTCATCTGGAATGGCAAAGTTCATCAGGATTTGTTGGATTCATCTTCAATGTCTCCTCAATCTAACCACAGACATGTTCAATAATGTTCATGTCTGGTGACTGGGCTGTTTTTAGGAACTTTGATGTGGAGGTTAAAGTATGAGGAGCAGCGCTATCCTGCTGAAGAATTTGCCCTCTTCTGTGGTTTGTAATGTAATGGGCAGCACAAATGTCTTGATACCTCAGGCCGTTGATGTTGCCATCCACTCTGCAGATCTCTCGCACGCCCCCATACTAAATGTAACCCCAAACTATACTTTTTCCTTCACCAAACTTGACTGATTTCTCTGAGAATCTTGGGTTTATGCTGGTTCCAATAGGCCTTCTGAAGTATTTGTGATGATTGGGATGCAGTTCAACAGATGATTCATCTGAAAAAAAATCTACCTTCTGCCACTTTTCCAAATGACCAACTAGAAGTCAAGTTAAAGACGACAAGACTTTTCAGGTAGTGTATGTGACAAGATACAACCATATAAAAACAGTAAAAAACCTAGAACTAAATTTTTATAAGCTGCCAACAATGTTTTTCTGCTGTATCCACAAGTTGCAAACTGTCAATCCAATACTGCTTCTTACAGAAATATAATATATAAAACTCACATTTGGATATTTGACTTTCCAGGGACAAAATATTCACCTCACACACAGTCATACAGGAACGTCAGGATCTTACAATTAAGCTGATATGTCAGGTCTATTAACTATATCCACATTTGTCACCTTACAGGCTGGAATTTTTCTGGGTTATTTAGCTTGTTTGCTGTACAACATGTCACACAGCAGCTTTTAGGCATTGTTCTGCTTTATGTTATAAGTCAGAAATTACAAAGATTGTGTTGTTTTCCCTTTCTGTGTGGGTGTAGGCTAAATGGTCTCCATCTTTATCAGATTAAAAGAGGTTGTTTTCCCTCAAGCTGATGCTGGTTTTGTGTTACAGTGAACCAATGTGGCCGATTGAGGCCAGAAATGCAGCCATCGCAAACCACTGCTTCACCTGCGCCATTAATCGTGTGGGAACGGTAGGTGCTGCCTGTCCTTCAAATAACTGTTTAAGAGTCCATATTATGCCCCTGCTCATGAAATGCTAAATCTTTGGTGTCCCCAGATTATATCTGTGACGTTTCAGCTCATCACAGATTTAATCACATTTATTATAGCTTGGCAAATTTGCTCCTATTTGGACATGAGCAACAAGCAATGGTGTAAAGATTACTGAAAAATCATACTCAAGTAAAAAAGTACTATTGCTTGTAAAAATAAATGTAGTGTAAGTAGAGTAAAAATATCTGTTCAAATTGCTACTGGAAGTATAAGTAAAAGTCGCCCTTCTAAAAGTAAATTGTACTAATTGTACTGTCTAAAAGAGTATTAAATATTGTTGTTAGTGTGTCGACACAGCACTGAGGTGTTCACAGCGACCCAAGTTGGATTCCCAGCTCAAGGTCCTTCCCCTCTCCCCATTCTTTCCTGTCCTCACTCGACTGTCCTATAAAATGACATTTTAAACCCCTTAAAATTATTATTAAAAAAGAGTATTAAATATTGAGAATTACACTGTAAAAAATTTGTAATACCACACTTATTCCACATTATTCTCTGAGAATTAAAACTGTAGCTTACATCACTGCCTTATTTTAGAGGAGTTTCTAATTGGAAGTTCAATTATTTGTCATGTATGGACTAAACATTTAAAATGCAAGATTATTTTAACGTAAGAACAGATATATACATTAATATACGTACCTAAAATATGTTAACAGAGAGCAGGTTGATGCAAATTAGATGCAAACTTTGTGTAACATAAGGTGCTTATAAAGTCTAGCTGTAGCTGTTTCAAGACACCTTCTTTTACTACAGTTTAATTATAAACTAATTTTGAGTGAACCACGTGCTTATGATTGACCACAGAATTAGCTAACACGATTCACTAATTAGATGTTTCCTAACTTACCATATATAACCAGAGTTTCTTACCTCAGTTATCCTTATCTTGAAGAATCCCCCTTCCACCCCTACTCCTCCTCCCTTACCTACATAGGGTGGCTTGGCGGCCCAGTGGTAGCACTGTTGTCTTATAGCAAGAATGTTACTGGTTCAAGTCCTTACTTGGGCAGTCGACGTTTCTGTGCGGAGTTTACATGTTCTCCTCGTGCTCACGTGTGTTTCCCCCCACAGTCCAAAGACATGCAACATAAGTGAATTGACCTAACCAAACTGGCACCATAGAAGAGCTCTTAGCCAGGGGAGTTCTCGAGATCTACCTAAGCTCAAACTCCCCTCTTGTCCTGCAAACGGGAGGGAGCCCCAGGCTCAGGGATCACATAATCTTATGTGAACTCTTGAATGCACATTTTGAAAAAATGCTTAATGGAATAAATGCTTAATGGAATAAAGGTTGTAACCTGAGTAAGATAAACTGTTTAACCGATTAAAAATTATATAAACTGTTTATCAAATAAATTCCAGCATGTGCATCAAAAAAGCAATGTTTGCCCAGGTGGGACCCACCTGGGATCGCCCATGTGGCTCCCACCTGGGATTGCCCATGGGGGACCCACCTGGGTTTGCCCATGTGGGACCCAACTGGGATTGCCCATGTGGCACCCACCTGAGATTGCCCATGGGGGACCCACCTTGGATTGCCCATGTGGGAATGCCCAAGTGGGGACACACGTGAGTTTGCCCATGTGGAATCTATGTAAGATCGATTTACCAACTCTGAAGCCAAATACATGGGCAACCTATAGCCTTGTGATGCTTATATTGAATCCGCTTAGGGTTAGCAGGTTTAGTTGGTCCATGAGGTATCTAAAACCAATGTAGAATCATGTTTTTTGTTAATAGTTTTGAATTATCACATAACAATGTATAAAACTGTCTAAGTGCACATAATTAATTCAGATAAAATACATAATGGCTACACATTGTATATAGGCTATATTTATATAGACATAAATATTATATTATATTATATATTTATATTATTATTATATATTTATATATACACACACCATTCAGAAAATTAAGCAATGAAACCAAAATCGCAATTTCAGAAAAATCACAATTCAATTTTCCCCTCCTTGGACAGCCCTATTAGAAATGCATCATATTTATTACAAAAAGAGTCAAGAAAAATAATGTGTATGTGGCATAATGTACCGCTGTATTTGAGCATTTATATATTGAGAGTCTATATATTAAATTGTAGATTAAGCCTATGTATTTTATGCTGATTGAGTGTTACGATAATTTGTTTTTTTTAAACAATGTAAACTGAATTAAACTGAAAACCATGATCACAGAACTGTGATACAAACCAAAGCAACAATTTGGAAAGCTGTGCCACCTCTAGTGTCAATAATTAAATTAGCGCCTAGTTCACGGGTTGTCCATTATCACAATTATCTTGTTGATAAATGCATCGGGGACCAAATTTGACCACCTAAACTTGGAAAAGGTCACATTTATTATGATATGTACTCTTTAAATAATTACGTTGAAAACATTTGAGTCTAAATCATACACACAGATTCCTAGGAAACGTCCCAAATATGTGCTGTTTCTTCTGTGATAATATCTCCACCACAACTGAAGCAAACTGTAATTGAACTAATACTATTAGATAAGCACATGCTAATAATTTAAACAGGATTATACGGCAAACTGAGAATAATGTTACACAGATGAAAAAACAAGCACCGTCTTCTTTTCTGTGGCTCTGCAGAGTCTGGTCTCTGTTAGTGGTTCTAATGTCTTAGAAGGATGACTTTTATTCTCTGAAGTAGATACTGTAAACCAATTATGCTTAAATTGGCTTATATGAGACTTATTTTGGCTCATGTATGAAAGTGTGGAGGTTTCTGATAAGTGTTTTTTGCTGCCCTCTGCTGCTGATTTGTGAGCAGATGTAAACCTTTAAGTCTTGATACTGATCTGTTTTTTCCAGGAGTATTTCAAGAACGAGTTCACATCTGGAGATGGAAAGAAAGGTATTTAACTTTATCTTTATATATTGAACGTGTGTATGTATCTGCTTATGTGCTGCTCTTCCATGTGACTTGTCCAAAGAGAATGGCTAATGAAAGTACACTTCCACCACAAAATTGATGTATTATGGCATTAGCAACATTAAATTACAACATTATCTATAAAGGCACCTGCCAAATGCAATATGGTAATGACATGATGAGGTATAAAAGCCCAATTTCCCATGTTGTTTTTAAAAGAAAATTACAAAAACAACATGAACAAAGAAATAAACAAAGGTCAAAACATACCTAGACAAGGCAAGCATAACTACTAGAATTGCTCACAGTTTACAGGACTCAGCAAAAGTGTGTGTGCTGTGTTTATAGTCCTGGTAATCAGTCAATCATGAGCTTTCAGCTGTGTGTGTGTAATCAGGTAGAGAACTGGTGTCTGTAAGGTGCATGATGGGAGTTGTAGTTTACATAGTGGCAGATATGTGGTTCTCTAGCGATATACAACTATATAGCTTGATCACTGGTGATAGTGAATTTTGTTCTGCAGTGCTTGTTATGCTTAAAACTAATTTGACATCACAGGAATAAATAAAATACATAAAACATTTCAAATAGAAAAAACTAATTTGATTTGTAATATTGCGTACATTTGCGTTACTATTTTGCATTATCGCGTTATTACAAAATAAATTATATTGCGTCACTACAAAAGAAAATATAAATGCAGTTTGCTTTTTAGTTTGTTTTACAAGAGCAGTTATACTTAAAAACAGCTTTGACATCACAAGAATAAATAATGATTTAAAATATATACAAACAGAAAAACTAAATGTAATATTTTGCAATATTATTATTGCTAGTAATTTATTATCATTAATATTACTACAAAATAAATAAAATTGTGTTTTTATTTGGCTATATTATCACATTACTTAAAAAGAAATTATAAATGCGGTTCTTTATTTTGTTTACAATAGTAGTTATGCTTAAAAACAGCTTTGCCATCACAAGAATAAATAATGTTAAATGTATTCAAATAGACATTATCACATTCATACAGAAGAAATTAAATTACCGTGTTTTGCATTACTACAAAAAAATATATAGATGCTGTATTTATATTTTATTTGGCAAGAGTAGTTAAAAAAACTGCTTAGACATCACAATAATAAATACAATTTTGAAATGTATTAAAAATATTTCCCTTTAAAATTTAATTTGGGTTAAACCATGAAGACCATTCCTGTCTGCATACAGTATACACACAAGCCAACCTGGCTGTTTCCCATAGCTGAGAGTCTGTGTGTGTGTACACAGACTCTCATACAGTATAAAGGTTCAGCGTATCTGTCTGTCAGTATAGCGTCTGTATCAGTGTTGGGCCGAGGACAAGAGAACGTGTTTAAAGGTGTCGTGTTCCTAAACTCTGGTCTGTCAGACTCTGTTCTCACTTTCAGCCCTCATTACTGTTGCATAAGCCTTCAACCTGAACACAAAGTCCCTCACGGCTGTTTTACATCTGCAACATGGCTAGGGTCACACAGACAAAAATGAAGGACTCCATTCATTCATTGGCTACAAAATACTATGAAATAAAAATTTACTTTCTCTCTTCCAACAAACGACGAGTGAAAAGGTTCATAGGCTTCAGAAAATATTGGGAACATGAAATTAGATACTATCTTTTAACTCATTTTACTTAAGTTTTCTATAAGGTTTGTGTTTTGCAACTCTGTAAGCTAAATTTGCAACATGCATCAATAGAGTTTGAACTTTAAAATGTTTGTCGACACAAACATGTTAGATGACAAGATGTTAACTTGAGATAATTTTTCATTTGTAGGTTTAGAGTTGTATTTAACCTTTAAGATTAAAGGTTTTAAAGGCAAAACTGAGCTGGAGTTTATTTAGAAATGTACTGTATCTATTACTAGGTAATAAATGAATTCAATTAATTAGAATATAATTACTTTTTCACTTGTTAGAAATATTATATTTTGCCTTTTTAAAATTTACTTAAAAATTCATGTTTTGAATATGGATTTGTCTAACATGCATTGTGTTAGAAAACTTTCCAGTTATGTCTACCAGTTTTTTTTTTTGTCATAATTTAAAAATCCCCAAATTATAATAGGGAAGACTTGAGGGAAACCACAGCAAATTATTTTTCCACCATTCCTGCGCCACTTTATGAAGAAACACCAAATCAGCATATTATTATACACTAAAAACTTTATCAAGATGTCATGACCACATGCTTTTTATTATTTGGAACTTATAGAAACTAAGACTAAGTTAATAATAATTTTATTAAGTTAGTTAATAATGTTTTGAATGTATATTTGTATGTTATACTAGCTGTTTTAACGTTATTTGATTCAACCTAAATTTAAGGCAACCAGGACCATTAATGCAATGATTTCTGAAGGCTCTTTAGAACATGGGAGTAACAGCTGCTCAAATTTAGCTTAGTCATAATAGGAATACATTGTTTTGTACATTTGTGTGATCAAATCATTAATTGTGTGCATCAGTGACTAGTTTTTAAAACCATCTGGCTCAACCTTTTTAAATGCTAGTTTAGATTTCTGATATGTTTTTTGGTTTGCCTTATCTGTAGCGCACCATGACTTTGGCCACTTCTACGGCTCCAGCTACATGGCTGCACCCGACGGCAGCAGATCTCCAGGATTATCCAGAACCCGTGATGGTCTGCTGGTGGCAGAACTGGACCTGAACCTCAATCGCCAAGTTGCAGACAAGTGGAATTTAAAGGTGGGATAAAAATCACTACGTTTAGCAAAACATGTCAAAATATCATCCTCAAACATCAATGTGGGACATCACTTTTTTTTTTTTTTTTTTTTACAATTGCTTTGTTACAAATTTCAGAACCCTGATCTCAATTTTCAAAACTCTAAACAGTCACTACTTTTAACACAGGCTCTCCAGTGCTCAAAACTCTGCATGTTGTGTTCATTTCTTCAGAGAAGCCTTGCATTTGCAGGACCATTGGTCCACAATCATTTTATCATACAAATACTACAGAAACACAACTTTAGATCATCAGCACACAAAATACACATCACTTCAATAAACAATCATGAACAATCATTAAATGTTGTTTTAAAATTTTTATGATACAGGTTTCATTATTGTTTATAATTAATATTGTATTCTCTGAACTAAAGTTTAGTGTATAAAAAAACAAACAAACAAAACAGTGTTTCTCACTGCAAGTTCCCATATTGAAAAGCTGATATATGGCATGTGGCAGCATCAAGCCTTTATGACATTTAAGCCTTTAAATGTCACTTTAAGCTGAATAGAAGTGTCTTCTATACAGAAATATCTAGTCTATGAAGAAATATCTAGTCAAATATTATGTCCTGTCATCATGGCAAAGATAAAATTATTGAGTTATTAAAAATGAGTTATTAAAACTATTGTCTAGAAATGTGTTGAAAAAAATCTTCTCGCTGTTAAACAGAAATTGGGAAAAAAAATAAACAGGAGGGCTAATCATTCCGACTTCAACTGACCTTATTCTTCAATGCTGAAGTGCGCTCGTTTTTGCAATTGTTTTAGAACTTCCGTTTTAGTTGCCTATGGGAGAAATGACTAGGAATAATAAACAGCAGAAAACAGTCAAACTACTTGCTCTACAAAGAAGTGTTTGCATGACTGTACAGACAAACTAGAATATAATAAGAAAATATCAGTTTGCAACATCAAGCAGCAAAACGAGCTGTTTTTAATGTCTAAAAATGAATAGAAGTGAACGAGACCGGAAGTTTCAAGCCAAAAAGATTCAAATAGCTTTGCACGCGGAAATAAGTTGAATACAACAGTTCTGTCTGGTTCTTGAATCTGATTGGCTGATAGCCATGCAATATTCTGCCAGTAACAGCACTCTTCCAGCCTCTTAACCCTTTACCCTTGTGTATTCTTCCGCCCACATACAGCGACAAGCAGAGGACACTCTACAGTTTGACAAATATTGCTGCTGTTGGGCAACATGATGTAGTTTTGAGGCTTTTTTAGTCGAGAATGTAGTTGTTTAGATTGCAACTATGCAGTTCATTTATAAGGATAGTGCCTATTTTAAAATATTTAACATTTCTGAAAGACAGCACATTGGTGGCCATTAGCCTGACTTTGAGCAAAGACGGTTGACGATGTTCATCCACAAGATGGCGTCAAAGTCCACATAATAAGCCCTAAGAGAAAAACAGCGTAACTTCAAACTACAGCTAATCAAAAAATTATTAAACAGGTAAATTGACTAAGTCGATCTCTCTCTCTCTCTTTTGCATGTTGCAGTGCTGTATTTATACCATAGTAATATTGTGATCTCCCTTTTTGCAACAGAGAAATACTGGGAAATCTCTGTAGACTGAGATGGCTTTTCATGTCCTGTTCAGCCTTATAATCTTAAAATGTGAGCAAAATCAGCTGTTTTGTCAACACTTTAGATATTACGCTAGAGAATCATTTAAATACTAGCTCTAAAGTGACAGTAGTGAATAAGCAACGGTTTCTGCTGTTCTGATATCAGCTGCAGATGTGAAGAAATGGTGGAAGAAAGTTGTTCTTCATACAAAAGGGCTGATACTCTCCGCATTTGATTTTCTTTTTTAAATACACGATTGTGCCATCAAACTGTTGTATAAACGCAAAA
>CAIGQZ010032240.1:579171-595285 GCA_903798205.1 Danio tinwini | reverse complement strand
TATCTATCTATCTATCTATCTATCTATCTATCTATCTATCTATCTATATATATATGTCTGTCTGTCTGTCTGTCTGTCTGTCTGTCTGTCTGTCTGTCTGTCTGTCTGTCTGTCTGTCTATCTCTTTAGGTATATTCAACATAAATAAAAAAAAGACAAGACGAAAGAGATTATTGGTAGAATGTTCAAAGTGAAATTGAATGAAACAATATAACTATATTCTACTAAAAGCATAACAAAAAATATCTTCTATAGACATTCCATTTTGTCTTAGCTGGAACTTGTAAAAACATGTACAGATTCATTCAGACCGGTAGGTGGCAGTGCGCGTCTCCAGTACAAGTAAATCCCGGAAATATACCGAACGAAGTCAAATTTGTTTGTGGACGTTTAGTGCACGTTTGGGTAAGTTTTTATTCTCCATAAAACTGGATCACGTTTTTGTTTATATGCACATTTACATTAAAATAATTTACTCTAGTGTTAATGTTTTTCTGTTTGCTTGTTTAGGAGAAACTTGTCTCAAGATATCGACTAATCCATTCATTCTTTCTGTCTAACGTTACACATCTTCCTTTCGGTTTTCACCTCTCATAGTGTAATAACGTTACTTCTGTCGTGTCTTCAGAATTTCTGTAGTGTTGATTTTTGTCTTTTAAAGGTTCACAGATTATAAGTGGAAATGTCGATCGGAGTGCCCATCAAAGTTCTTCACGAGGCTGAGGGACACATAGTGACCTGTGAAACCAACACAGGCGAGGTTTACAGAGGCAAACTCATCGAGGCAGAAGACAACATGAACTGCCAGGTCTGAGACAACTGTCCTGTTTAGCAAGAGACACTACAGGCACAAATGCTGTATTTCATGCACATGAACAAAGTGTTTTCACCTGCATTGAGCCATAAATCTCCACTACATACATCAAGCTTTAGTTTTACTCATTTGTGTATATTGAAGGATTTCATGCCTGATAATATACAACATATTACTGTACATTTTTCCCCCCACAGATTTTTTCAATTATGGAGTGACAAAAAAGACATTGACAAATCTTCTCTTTAAAAACACTTAACTGTAATGTATCAAAAAAGAAACACAAATTCTGAACTTGACTTTTTTAAATGTTAAGAATTTTGTGCTTAAAATGTCTGCTGATTAGTGTATTTGTCATTTAAACTGTTTTACATGCATGCAAACTTTTTTCATTGTTCCTAATGTACTGAATTCATTGTAGGAGTGTGGCGATAACTATTAGTTAAATTTTAATTTTTTTACCTTAGTTTTTACCTTCTCTGTCTTAAACTAATGTCAATACATGACAACAGAAGCTTGTCTAAAATATATGATTGAAAAATCATATTTGATGTTTTTGAAATGTGAAGTTTTTTTAATATTCTTTTTAATTGATGTTTGACGTTTTAGTTATGTAATATATGTATATGAAATATGTGTATATGAAATAGCCATGATGTGGCAATAAATAAACAAACAAAAAGATACAATTTTTCTTTTATATTGATATAATTGCTCCTTGCATTTGGCTCTTCTTTCTGCTACTGGAACTTTTGTCTTAACTATTTGTATTTTTTATCTTTAATGTCTTTCAGATGGCAAACATCACAGTCACATACAGGGACGGTCGTGTGGCTCAGCTGGAGCAGGTGTATATTCGAGGCAGTAAGATCAGGTTCCTCATCCTACCTGACATGCTGAAAAATGCTCCGATGTTAAAAAGTATGAAGAACAAAAATCCGGCAGCTGGTGCTGGTCGAGGAAAAGCAGCCATTCTCAAAGCCCAAGGTAATTACAGCAGCTTCAGCCCAGTGCACACTCCTATTTTTATTTTTTTCACCCCTTTACAGTTAAAGGACATAAACCGATAAAGTGCACTAAAAAATCTTCCTCTGTATTTTTGTTTTTAGTACACATATTTAAACATCCCTAAATCAAGTATAATAGGGTATATGCAGAAGTATGCAGAAGGACTTTTAATTTCTCTGTAACCTGAGTGAAGCGATTCAGGTGAACTGTATGCCGTTGCAAAATCGGTGGATTTAAAATCAGTTTTCTTTTAAAATGAACAATCTCCACTGGCTGATTGATATACGATATAAAATGGGTCACAGAATGTACAAGCACTGCATTAAATAAAAAAAATTTCATGCCATGTTTTTAAAATGTGAACATTGATTTTACCCATTATGTTCAATGGAGCTTCTGCCTGATTAGCTTGCTAATTCTGACAGGCGGTTGTGTATAAATGGCTTTTCATCGCGTTTTACACTTGAACAACTTAATGAACGCTGAAGTCTTTTTAACTGATTATATTTTAATTACATTACAACATCGATGCTGTAAAAGGAATCGTATAAAATTGAAAAAAAAGTCACGTTAAGCTTTACCGGAAGTTTATCATTATGGGAAGAAACACTGGCAGTGCATATACCCTATTACTTGATATGCAAAATAAAGTCTTGTTTTCTTAAAATGCCAAGAAAATTAAAATGTTCTGCTTAAACAAGAACAAATATCAGTCAGTGAATTATGACAAAAAAGTTTTAGTAGGCAGATATTTGTTCTTGTTTTACTAATAAACTTGAAAATGCTTTCATTAATTTTGCATAAGAATCATTTGCACTGAAAAACAAGAGTGAAATACTGAAGAAGAACAGCACATTTTTGCAGTGTGATGAGAAGGCACAGTGATCTTTAGTTTGCATATTGGATTGTTTGGGAGTTATTTAATCCAGTGTATTGGTTTGTTTTGGGAAAATGAAATATTATGAAAATCAATTTGTCAAATCAAAAATCATCTTTTTTTTTTATTTATCCAGCGTTTAAGTGTGTTCCCTTTATATTTACATTCAAAATAACATTTTAATGTTTTGTGTTCTCAATCTTATGATATGATATGTGTTCTGAAATGCAAGGGTTATACTGTAATGTGTTCAGATCATAACATTAATTTTATTATCATCATATTACTGTTATTGATTATTTTTCAGACATGCAAAAAATAAAATAAGCAGAATTCAGTGTATAACTTCATAAGAGCAAAGACATCTAGCCTATTTAATATATAGTTAAGTGCAGTTGAATTGTCAGTAATAAAATATGAGTAGATAAAAATATTGGTGATATTACAATTAATTAATAGTGGGCAAAAACATAAATGAAATAAACAGTGTTTAAAGTGTATTTTTTAGGTACAAAATGTTATTAATTGTAAAATAAGCCATTATACTGATAAACGTGCATCTTCCCAACAGTTTAGCGTCACCTAAGGCATGACTGAGTTTGTGTTTACCAAGACAGATAGAGAATGAATTCAGTGTTTATGCTCTGTATCTGTCAGATGTGAATGGTTTAAAATCATTTGAAGTGAAATCTGCATTTATCAGTGTCTGTAATGTCTGATAAAAAAGGAGCTGCAGTAATTGACCCTTCGCTAAGCCACACCAGGAAACCACCACACACCAATCGTGGATTAGCAACTGTAGCTACGTGCAGGAGGACTGTCAAGCTTTTGAGCGAGGGAAACAAGCCAAATCATTGTGCATATGGATTGAGCAAATCTGATACCCGGTATCCTAAAAGTTTAGACGGGGTGGTGGATTTTTTTTTTGTTTTCCCCTTTCCAAAACCTAAAACCCAGGAGGACAAATGCCAGCGTGGATTAAGCTGTGTGAGGGGCTGTAAAAGCAGCACAATCCACTCATATTTCCAGTCTATTTCCAAGCTACGAATATTTGAAATTACATATCAACAGAACAAAACATAGATATGATCAAACTGAGCACTTGCCATCAATATACTTCACCCACAGCTGTATTTGTCATTTATAACCCTCATGTCCATGTCAGAGCTACAATTGACCGATGTTTTAGTCAGTCTTTTGGAGATTTAGTCATTGGTGACGGCGTTATAGCGGGTTTAGGGTTTGCTTTTATATTTGGTGTCGGATTAATATTTGCTGGTAGGGAAAATCTGCAACCACTTAACTGCAAATTAGAGTCGAAACGTATAAAAAGCACAAAAACATACTTTCAGTTATACTGTAGGTAATGTACATTATGTTATGAATTGCGTAGAAGCACTGTAACTCATCAGTTAGTAACACTATATTTCATTAGTCTATCAGTTTTTTTTGGCTAAACGAAGAGAAATCACGGTTTAATCTGTTATTATTAGATTAAGTTTCACCTCTCCTGCTGTGCATGAACTAAGCTGTTGAATGGTCAGTGTATAAGGTGGCTAGACTAACCTAGCTTCAATTTTGATTAAATTATTTTCTAATCAGGTGCGTATTATGTTGTGAATATACCCCTGTAATGCATAATGCAGTCCTTTTTTGTCTGGCTTTCTCAGATATCTCACCTGTTTGCCAAAAATGACTAATTATATCTCTGGCAATGTCTGACACTGGCACATACATATTGTAATAGACGTGCCAGACACGAAAGCTTGACAGGCGAAGCAATGGTAACTAAGGAGGGCGGGGCTTAGCAAAGAGTCAATTGAGAACTGGTTCATGGGTCATACAACAGCACTGCCATCTAGCGTCAGGCATTTAACCAGGTTTTTTATAAATAGTTTAATGAAACATGTATTGACACTTTGATAACACTTTGTTTCCATTGTTGTTTCTGCAGTGGCAGCCAGAGGTCGTGGTCGTGGTGGACCAGGACGAGGGAACGTTTTCCAAAAAAGGCGCTAATTTAAAAAAAAAAAACTTTTTTTTAAATAGTTTTTTTTTAACTAAACTTTTTTCAGTTTTTAGATAAATTTGGTCTGATTTATTTTATAATGTTCATTTTATGCTTTGTAAAATAAATGGTTGATTTTTGATATTTTTCAATCGATTCAGTGAGTTTTTCTGGAAGGGATATTTTCTGTATGTGTTAAACTAGTATTTCTTAAATATTTTTATAGGAAATGTTTTGCCCATCAAACACAAGCAACTTTAGTCAATATAGAACCTTTTATCTTTTTTTTCATGTTCATTTGCACAAAATTGCTTTGAGGATCTGAAAAAATCAAAGTCTTAAAAGTGCACTATAAATAAGGCCTGAAATCAAACAATACAATTATCTTTTCCATTTAAACAGGGTATAAACTGGTGGGATGTTTAATCAAATATAAGCTTTTCCCCCTCTATCCTGCTTTTAAGGACATCTCTAAGAAAGTGCAGATATATTGTCCTACTCCAAATAGATTTATATTTCAAATGGTTCAAAACTGTTATTAATTTTTATTTTTATTTATTCACCATGCCGATAAATGTATATTTTACAGCCTTGTCCTGTAAACTCTTTATTAATAATAAATGTAAAAATGTTCATAAAACTAAATATCTTATTTTAAGATAAACAATAAATAAAACTGGATTTTTTGCAAACTATCATTTAAGTGGGTTTTCCACAGCTACTGTGTTTATCCACAACCAGGCTCTGCACAATATTATCATCAACAGCAAGTTTATTGCTCCTCTGTGGCTCAATCCACCATGTAATGTGTAATTGAGTAGGCGGCGAAGCATTGATATCCTTTAATGGTGGTGTTTAACCACATGGGTACATTTAGGATTTGTCATTTTCTGGGCCCACTGTCAATAAAAGCTGTTATTTCAGTAACAAGAATGTCTTTAACTCTGAAACTTACAGGTTATTCTTTTAGTATATTTATCCTCATATATTAAGAGCTAAAGTAAAAGTTAAGGTCTAAGTTCATGACCCCTTTAAACGACAAAAACTGTTCACAACATGCAGACGTGCAAGTGTTTGAGAACCAAAACAACAAACTGATTCTTTAAAAAATGACATTGCCAACTACTGGCCTTTCATGAATAATACATGAGTTTTTGACATCTTTAGATCATTTTGACATTTCCCATATTTATCAAAACTCTGATTAGTACATTGTTGTGTGAATATAACATTATAAAGCAAGCTTAATCAGTATTAAATTGAGCAGTAATTATACCAAACGATCTTATATTTTTCTAAGAGATAGTTCACCAAAAAAAGTATATTTTCTCATCCTCAAGTGGTTCCAAACCTTTAAGAGTTTCTGTATTCTATTCAAAAGAGGACATGCACGTGCACAGGTAGGGCTTCACACATGCCCTTTTTTCTCATAAAAAATGCCCCTCGAATGAAAGTGCCCCTTCAGTACTCTATTGCCAACACCCAGACACCCCCTCCCCTCTTCACTTTGCGATCGCCACCCCGGGTCTTCACTTTGAGCACATGCCCTTTGAAGGGTCTCTGCATGGCCCTGAAAGAAGACATTTGGAATGTTGAAAACTGGACTCGCTGACATCTAGGTGGGGAAATATACTATGGAATTCAATGGCTACCAGTTTCAACATTCATCCAAGTATCTTTTGTGTTCAATAGAAAATAAAAAACCTCAAAAAGATTTGAAACGAGTGGAGGGTTTATAAAATATTTTAAAAAGCATTTTTGAGTGCACTATCCATTTAATGTTTGACTTATTTGTATTTATATGTAGTGCAGTTACAACATCCCAGTGAACACCTTGATGTCAAAAGACATTAAAAAACCCATCATTGAATTGATGTCAAACCTTTATATCCATCTGAAATCCACACATTGATGCCGTTTTGATATATGTTTTACTTAAGCTTCAATTCCAAACTCCAAATTGACACTGGATTTGTCAAAACGATATCAAATTGACATCTTACATTGGCGTCAAAAACATACAGGACTCCTGCAATCTATTTTTGACACCAATATTAGTCAGTTTGATGTCGTTTTGACATCAAGGTAGTACGGTGGCCGAGAGCTTAACATGCTGCAATTTAAGAAAACAAGTGCCAAATGCCAGCAAATTGAGAAAAGATTAATAAAACGCACTGCATTTTCTCATAACGCAAACAATTTACACAATTTATTAATTAAGCAAAACAACTTATTTTTCACAACACTTTCATAAAGCTCGAGACGCAATGGAAATGTTTAACAAACACCCTAAAATGTGACAGACCTGGCTATTTAGGTTATGGTTATTTAGGCTAATAAATATTAAAGGAAATCAGTATATTAAAATAAACAAACAAAAAACTCATCTTTCAAAAATCACCTACAACTTCCCGGAGCAATAGTCATGGCATAGCGGCGTCCGTCACGTTTTTGGGTCCTCTTGAAACATTTCCATTGTGTTCAGTGCTATTTGAAAGTGTTGTGAGAAAATGCAGCGCGTTTACGTAAATTGTTTGCATTGTCAGAAAAAGCAGCACGTTTTTTTTGTGTGTGTGCCTTGTGAGGATTTGCAGCACGTGTGCAGTCAAATGGATGAAGATCTTTTCTTAATTTGCTGGAGTTTTTTGTAATTGCATGTGTTTACTTAAATTGCAGCACTTTAAGCTCTTTCGGCCACTGTAAGGTACTCAATTGATATCAAATAGATTTGCATTGTGACTTTTTGACCAAGATTCCTGCTGGGTTGCACACTCTATGGCAAAATATGAAATATTTTTTTTATACTTCATCAGATATTTGACTTTTTTTTTCTTTTTTTTTTGTAATGACAGCACGTAAGGTTTTCAGGAGCTGTCACAGTTTAAGTGTTTCAGCCGCTCAATTTGCATGGGTTTTACACGATTATAGATACCGGCTTGCAAATGTGCAGAGCGCAAATGCTATTGGCCATCTAACAGGGTTTAACCAAATACCTGCATAGTGCATATCTAAACACTTTCATTATTTATGCATCATAAGCAATGACATTCAAAACATGTGTAAATTCTTTTGGAGTTGTTGTAGATGTGAGGCAACAGGATACACACATGGTTTTCTGATCTGACATCAAGTGCTGTGGATTCACAGTGAACATTTCTTCAACAATGGGCTGCTCCGCTTATTGCTTCCACTGTCTTTTTGATCACGGGACGCCTGTCATTCTGGTTGTTAGTAGCAAAAAAGTGGGATTCATCTTCAGACTGTTGCAACTATGCATCATCATATATGTTGCTGTGTGAGTATATTTCAACTTTAAAAGAAATAATGGTTGCATCTACTTATGTTTATGGAATTTGTGGAGTAAGAGTGAAATTACTTTGACAAGCTTAAAAATGTGCATGTATAATATATGTATAAGTTGGCCCTAATATTATATATTCCTATGGGGTTTAAAGTAAACAAATGAATAAACACATTTTAAAATTTTCCTCATCATTTGATAAACTTTTATGAATTTATTTTGTTGAACAGAAAACATGTTCTGAATGAATAATATTAATAGTAGTAATCTGTTTCTAAAAGCAGCCACTGACATCCAAAGTAGGAACACTATGAAAGTCAATGGCTGCTGCTTTCCAACATTCTTCAAAATATCTTTATTTTTTTGTTGGGCAGAAGAAAATAACTCACAAGTGGAGCATAAGTAAATGATAGAATTTTCATTTTTGTGTGAACTGTGCCATTTGTGAATGATCAGTGATCGCGCTCACTGAAATTTATAGCAGTCTTTATGGTTCAGGATATCTCTGTGTTGTATTTTTAAGGTATGTCTGCTGGTATAAACGGGCCTATCAAGAGAGAGACTCAGTGATCAGCTCAGTCAGTACGAAGGTGAAAGGAAACATTCTGACCAATTCATCTGCCTTTGGAGCTCATGTTTGGGACACTTCTGAATATGTCATCCCACCACAGGTATCTAAAGTTTGAAAGAAACCCCAAAAAATTTACCACGGTTTCTCTGTGCTACATTGTGTAAATGGAGTAATTTGCAAATGTGTTTGGTGTCTAAAGTCATTACTTTCTATAATGATCACATTTTAAGTATAAAAGTGCATGAAAATGTTCCAAAACTACTTTTGTGTGTGTGTGTGTGTGTGTTTTCTGTAAGAGATATCAAAAGTGATCATGACTTCATTAGTGCCATGTGGTATTAACATTAAAAGGGTTTGGATTGTGAATTTTGTTTCCATTAAACTCTGATAACAGTGTTGACATTGCGTAAAACAATTGACAAATAAAAGAAGTCAGCTCTTCTTTAATAGTAAACAAAAAAGAAAATGTATACCTGCGTTTGGCAAATGCTGCATTATTCATATGTTGTATGTTTTCAGTAAGACACTGCAATCAATTTCTGTTTACTCTTTATTGGGCATCCGAGTCATTGAAAAACTCATTGGAAAAATCCTGGAATGTTATTACAAGATTTTTGAAACGTTGATTTAAAAATAGTTATATCGTAATCAATATTAAAGTGCATTCTTAGCCCAACAAATGGTTAAAGATTTTTACGTATTCATTAAAATATATCAAAATATATTTTCAATATTAGAATCACCCATATGCTTTGTGTTAAAATGAAAGATCACTCTTTAAAATCCTAATTATTTATTCATGTCATTTCAAACCCATATGGCTTTCTTTCTTCTGTGGGACACAAAGCAAGAGACCCTTTTCACAAGACTGTTATGATTGTTAATGGTCATCAGCATTAAAAATCCTTGAACATTTTAGACCATGTATATTTCATGTGTTTATTTACGTATATTATCATCTTTGCATCAAATTACAACAAACGAATTAACGCTTATGTGAGGTGTTTCTAATGCAGGGTCTGTGGACTGTAAATATGACGTTGTTTTCTCTTCCGTCTATATAAACATTTAAATAATAAAACAAAATCATTGCCAGCATGATTATATCATCCCAGAACTATATAGTTATGCAATAGGAACATTATTTGACAGTGACCTTTGACAACCATGTTACTCTTAACCAGGGGTGCCCAAACTTTTTCTTATGAAGGACCAAAAAGCAAACTTGATTGAGGCTAGTGGGCCGAAGGTAAATATAGTTGCCTAATTTCCTAAGTTATTGAATAATATTTAAAAATAAGTAGAAAACATTACTTTTTAATAATACAGCATTTTTTGACGTTTCATAATGAACCTATTACAGTAAAAACATTCATAACAGAATTGAGTTACACCAGTTTTTGCCTTATTTGCTTACTGATGTCTTCTGCGCAGTCCTCTATCCATCAAGTGACATTATTTACATTTTTAAAAATCTGATTTATTTACAACATTTCATTGAAACATTTCATTTCAGTTTGCTTTTTTTTTTACTTTCTTTACTTTCTTTATTGTCCACAAGTGGAAATTTATCGTTGGCTTCACCACACAAACAAATCAGCATTCACATTACACACATCACAGAAAAACACAGGCAACACAAATACATTTAATGTCATCGTATACAGTTGAAGTCAGAATTATTAGCCCCCCTGAATTATCGGCCCCTTTGTTTATTGTTTTTCCGCAATTTCTGTTTAATGGAGAGCAGATTTTTTTCAGCACATTTCTAAACACAATAGTTTTAATAACTCATTTCTAATAACTGATTTATTTTATCTTTGTCATGATGACAGTAAATAATATTTTACTAGATATTTTTCAAGACACTTCTTTACAGCTTAAAGTGACATTTAAAGGCTTAACTAAATTAGGTTAACTAGGCAGGTTAGGGTAATTAGGCAAGTTATTGTATAACAATAGTTTGTTTTGTAGACAATAGCAAAAAAAAAATGCTTAAGGGGCTAATAATTTTGACCTTAAAATGGTTTTTAAAAAATTAAAAACTAAGACTTTTTTTTAGAAAGAGAAAATATTATCAGACATACTGTGAAAATGTCCTTGCTCTGTTAAACATAATTTGGGAAATATAAAAAAATATATATAAAAATCAAAGGGGGGCCAATAATTCTGACTTCAACTGTATATCACATAAAAAACTCTACTTAAAACCCTATACATACTTAGGACCCAGTATTTAAAATTCTAATAGCACAAAGGACATTTAATACACATTTTTCTTTACTTGAGGTTGCCTAAAACTTCTTTTTAATGGCAAGAGCTGAAGTTTTTATATTTAAAGGATGGGAACAATCTTCAATAATGATGTGTGCTTTCTGTTTAATTCTCATTGAATAAATTTCATTTCGTTGTCTTTGTGCTTTACCTATAATGTTGTAGCTCAGCAGTAGAACTAACAAAAAATGTTACTTCAAATTAGAAATAATGATCTCTTTTAAAGGCATTCGCCCCAACCCTCTCCATCATTCCCATTCTCTTCTCAGATGGGAGGTTACAATGAGCCAACTTTGGCCCGCATGCCCTACTTTGGGCATCTCTGCTCTTAACGGTTTAAAAAAAAACGCTGATTCATGCTTTCCTTCTGCTTTGAAATTACCATAAACACACTTTCCAAATAAATTTAAATTTAATTGCAAATAAATGAAATGTAAAACTGCTATCACCATTATTCAAAATTGAATCTTCTTTTCTGTTCCCCAGAATAAAGTCTTGAGGTGAACTACGCTTTAAACTCAAGATTTAATCACTCTTTTCCTTGTTTTTTTTTCTTGTAGGGTGAAAACTTTTTCTTTGTTTTAACAAATGCAATTGTTACTGAAGGCCAGACACAAGGCAGCTGTCCTGAGGTATGATAAAACACATTAATGATGTCAACTTTCACTCATGAAAAAACTATTTCTCTTTGCATTATGACTGATTCCATTTTACAGATTCCGAGTGAATTCACTAATTGCCAATCAGACAGTGACTGCAAAGAGGGACTCAAAGAAATCCGTGGCAATGGTATGTATATTCAGTAGGTAGTTTTGTGCAGCACACTGTGAAACATTTGAGAAGCACGTATATGCAACAAAGCAAAAAAATAAATGAAATATAAAAGGGCCATTAACATTGTTCAAAATATTCTTCTTGATGTATGATACACACAGGGGTTCAAACGGGCCAATGTGTACAATACTCTGAAACCATCAAAACCTGCGAGGTCCTGTCATGGTGTCCTCTGGAAAATGACACCGTCATTCCAAAGTGAGTGTGTTTAGTAAAAGTGAACAAGTTTGATGCACAATTAAAACTGGGAATATTAATAAAGTTTGTGATTGTACAGACCTGCTCTTTTGAGCGCAGCGGAGGATTTCACTGTGCTCATCAAAAACAACATTCAATATCCAAAGTTCAATTTCAGAAAGTAAGTACACTAATTTTAGTTTTACAAAAACACCAGTTGTAAGCATTTTGCTAAATTGCATAGTTCACACAAAACTAGTACTCACACTCAAGTGGTTCTAAACATTTAGGAATTTATTTCCTTTACTACTTTTAGTATAGAAAGAAAAAATACTGTTGGAATCAATGGCTGTAATTTTGTCAAGTTCTAAAATGAGTTTGGCACAAGTGGAGCAGAAGTAAATCATGGTAAATCAGTTTTCATTTTTGGGTAAACAACCCGTTTAACACTTGCATTTTAATATATTACTATTTATATAGTTGTAATGTGACTGTTTTTTAAAGGTCTGCAAAGTTTAATGAATCAAAAAATTCTGAAATGATTCTAGTTTCATCTCTAACTATAGGCATATTTCCATGACATTTTTTCAATTCTATCTAAACACTGATGTCACAAATGTTTTGTAACTAAAACTTCTCTCGTGACCATTAAAAATGAGATATATTGCCCTCCAATGAGCACTTCAGATTGAAAACAATAATGCCGGCCAATTTACGGCCAGGTAAACCTTTAAAAGTGATATAGGGCATAGGGATTCAGAGTGGAAGGCAGGGATAGACATTGCACCCAATGCACAAACCTTTATATTTAATATGTGCATCAGGCAATTTCAAGGCATACCCCTATAATTGGGAGCATCTATTCTGGGGGATTGCGGATTGTATCATTCCCAAGGGAGTGATCATGCAACTTTTACCTATGCCATATGATCTGTGATCTGTGTTAAAAAATGGCTTTTGCAAAATATACATTTTTTAAATTGCCAGAAGAACCGACTCGTGGATTTTGAAATATTCAAATTCAGTCATTGAGCTGAACAGATGCTCTAGCCATTTCAATGATAACTATTCTAATTGCCTCTAACTGGACCTACGCTGGCTGATGGCTTGATATGTGCCAGCCTCTAAATGATCACTAGTTGAGAGAGAAACAGTGTTTGTATGTGAATTTGGTCCTTTCAGAGTCTTCTTTTATGTCATTTCTAGGCGAAATATTTTGCGTCACATCAACTCCACATACTTGAAGAACTGCACGTTCAATCATGAAACAGACCCTCACTGCCCTGTTTTCCGTCTGGGAGACATTGTGACTGAGGCAGGAGAAGACTTCAGTGCCATGGCTCTCAAAGTCTGTATCTTCAATAATGATACGTATCTACTGTACTACTGTTATTTATATGCATTACCATTCAAAGGTTTGTGGTCGGTAATTCATTGTTTTATTTATCAAGGATGCGTTATATAAAGATATTCATTTAAAATGTAAGCCCTGTTTCTTTTATGATTTAAATATATACAAAATCCTGAAAATAATTGCTGTTTAATAATAATCTTTTTATTTTACTGTATGTGCACTAAACTTCTATAATCTACTGTTTATTATTACGTACCCACATGAATAGGCTTAACTTTAGGTGTAGGCAATCTCTACTAGTAATTATTAACCAGTTATTAAAATTACTGTAATACGTACATAGTATGCAAATGCAACATAGGACTGTAAAACAAAGTACTACCATAATGATTTATGCTTCTAAAAAATCAAATCAACATATTATATTATCTGAATAATCATGTGACACTGAAGACTGGAGTCATAATGCTGAATTGCATTTTAAAATACTGGAAAACCGGACAATTGTAATAATATTTCAAAATATAATTGTGTTTGATAAAAAATATATCAAAGTTGGCTGAACACAAACTTGTGAACTGTATTTAGTTCATTGTTTTACGCAAGCCAGGCTTATCCTAAAAACGTACCTCTATATACATTTCTGCAGAGCGCCAAATATGTCCCAGAAGCTGTTTTTTTGGTTTTTTTTGCAGTTTTTGCTAATCCACCAGGGGCCGCTGTGTGTGCGTTTTGAGATCTCAAGTTTCTCTCATCAGTGCTATTCGCCCCTACTGTTCTCGCGTACCAGAGGCTGCTGTCGACTGACTGTTTGACTAACTGACTGACCGATCGACCGACCCACCATCCTCCTTCCCTAAATCCAACCAGTAGTGTTTTCAAAAGCACAAATTGACCCATCCACTCACTTCCCTAAATCCAACTGACAGTTTTAAAAGCAATCCAGAAAAAGAAAAGCTTGATTATTACCACGATTTCAGATTTTACCACATTCTCACCCTGTTATTTATTTGTTTGTTTTATTTTTTTGATTCAGTTTTTGTTTTACCCGCTTCCTGGAACCGTTTTTCACCGTACTCAAACCCCATTATTGTAGTAATCTCCTCTTTGAGTCTCAAGTCAGCCAATGTACATGGCGAGCTACTGGACAAACTGGTAACAGTGGGTAACACTGGCTACATAATTCGCAGTCTCCAGAAATGTATATAGGGCTGCGTTTTTAGAATGAGCCTATGTTGGTTTTACTTGTGTATTTATTTGAGTAGTTGATAGTGTGTTTTTTATATATTAAAGGGTGGCATTATTGGTATTTTTATTGACTGGAGCTGTGACTTGGACTTCAATGAACGCTTCTGTGTTCCCAAGTATTCATTCAAGAGACTTGACAACAAAAATCCTGCAAATAATGTTGCCCCTGGTTACAATTTCCGGTAAAGAGTTCTTTTTTTCTGGTAACACTTTATTTTGATGGTCCATTTGAGTATTAGTAGACTGTCTGCTTAATATCTGTTGATACTTGTCCTTCAACAGACATTTACCTGACTATAAGAAACTTTGCAAGTACATGTCAACGTACACTAACCTTAACAGTCTAGTTATAATCTAATGAGAATTAGTTGGCATGTAGATGCAATGTAACTTCAATTCAACAAACGGACCACCAAAATAAAGTGTGACCTTTTTACGTTTTTAGATTATCCTTGTAACATGCATCTAAAGCTATCTTTATTTAGCATGACAGACTCTAAGATATCTAAATGTATCACTATATTCTCACAATATCACAATATTCTTCCCCACAGGTACGCAAAATATTACATGAACAATGAAAGCACTGAAACGCGGACACTGATAAAGGCCTTTGGAATCCGCTTTGATGTCATAGTGTTTGGGATGGTTAGTCTGCTACTTTCTATTTATTTGACTTCATCATCCGCATCTTTTTTTGTCAACCTTCACTCATTGAATTATTTTGTCTTTGTAGGCTGGTAAATTTAATATTGTGCCCACTATTGTGAACGTTGGGGCCGCTCTTGCCCTTCTTAACCTGGTAAGCACTCGGTAGGTACTATTTTAACCACCTATCTAAATGAAACGGCTCTGATTCAGCTGTGAGTTCTTGCTGTTTCTCAGATGAAGGTCATCTGTGACTGGTTCATGCTGAATTGTTTGAGTGATAGCGAATACTACTCCAAACACAAATTTACCCATCTCAAACCAAAGGATGAAAGTGAGACATTTGTGAGTAGAAGACTGTTAAGCAGTTTTATTTGTTTGTTATGTTAATTATATTATTATATATTTCACTTTTATCATTATATGTATATAATTATATTATGTTTTTTTATTGTTATAGAGCTTCACAGACCAGAGCTCATATGGGACTCCTTGATGGAATGGAGTGAACACTTAAAACCATCAAGATGGAGAATGTTATTTTCATTTTCATACACTATTATTCAAATATTTGGGGTTTGTAATATGATTTCAATGTTTTTAGAGGTTTGCTCACCAAAACAGCATTTTTTGAACAAAAATACAGCAATAACAAGAAATGTGCTAAATGATGACAATGGTATGTCAACACTATGCTGAATCCTGCTAGCTGGCATTTTGCTAAATAATGCTAACAACATGCTAAAATGTGTTTTGTAGTAAAGAGTGATTATACAATTGGTCATCAATATGCCTAAAACAATGGTTACACTTTACTATAATAAAAATCATGGTTTATTTTAATAAGAGAGCACACTAAACATGTTAAAACATGTTTGATGTGATGAAATTTGTTAGCAACATGCTAAGTAATGTTGAAAATACGTAGCAATGCTAAGTATAACAACAAACAAATTGTTAACAAAATGCTAAACCATGCTAATAATGCTAAATCATGGTT
>CAIGQZ010032240.1:562488-579161 GCA_903798205.1 Danio tinwini | reverse complement strand
ATCTATCTATCTATCTATCTATCTATCTATCTATCTATCTATCTATCACGTTAGGTATATTCAACATAAATAAAAAAAGACAAGACGAAAGAGATTATTTGTAGAATGTCTATCTTTGTAGAATCTATCTAGAGAATCTCTCAAGGTTTGTGTTAAACTGAATTGAACTTTTCAAATTGCTTAATTTCACACTTGCTGATAATAGATGTTTCTGTATTGTCTGTTTCTCTCTGCTAAATCTACTTTGACATAATATGTACTGTATAGAGTTCTATAGAAATAAAAATGACTTGAAGATGACAACATTTTCAGACTTTTTCAAACCAACATGAAAGTTTTTCTTTCCAAACTTTTCTATATGTTTAGAACTGATTTTTTTTCTCAGTCTCCTGTTGGTAGACTGAGTGAATTTACTTTAAAATAAACTAATACATTATATTCATTGCCTTTAAAGTGAAATAATTGAACAAATATTTGGGGCAAAAAAAAAATTAATTTCAGAAGAAACCTTACAGGTTTTTGCATATGAACTCCTCAAACTGTTATTATGTAATTTATTCCTCTGTTAACAAAGCTAATGTTCTGGGACATGGGACATGTAGTTAATGTATTTACCCATGTGAACAAACAATGAACAATGCTTATACCACATTTATTAAAGAGTTCACATTTACTAATGCATTAATAAAATCAAACGCTGTGCTTGTTACAGTTTTTCTCAGTCGCTTTGGTGCATTTCTCACAACACTATTTACATTTGCACAACACTTAATGCATTTCTCAAAACAATTAGTCGTTTGTGCTCATCATAGTAGCAGTTTCTCATTCCTTCCAACAAATTGCAAATGCTTTTGGACATCAATTGCTTTTATGCAACTCTCTGCGGTTTTATAACATTATCATTTGCTTATGTCATGTCAGTCAAAATGAACTAAACTTGTGGATGCTGAATAGTCATTCCATACAAAACTAATAGTCCTCATTTCATTACTTGAGTCATTACATACAAAAATGTTGAACTAGTTGTCAAAATCTGTCAAGCTCATTTTATAAAAAAAATGTACAAATTTTCCTAAAAAGTAAAGTAAAAAATTTCCTGAAAATGTCTTCTAAATTAAACAATTTCATGAATGATTTACAGACCATATCAGTTTCAATATGTACTGCAGTATTGTTTACAGTTGTGCACAGCTCTACCCAAAGGAAGTTTATGTTTGTTTATTCTTTGTTATTTATATGTTATTTATTCTTTTGCACAATGCTGTGAATAAATTTGAATTGTAAAGAGCAAATGCAGTAAAAATGTGAATCATACATATTCAGTGTCTTGTACTCAGATAACTCACTAAATGCAGTGATGTATCACTTTACTGTAGTTTTCAAATGGCTGTGCAAATAGTATATAGTGCTGTCTTGAGCATTTTCAGCATGTCACCAAAATCTGACTTTTTTGCATTGAAAAAAATTTACAGAGTAAACTGTCATAATGAAAACATGACAAAGCCATTTGACTATCATGTTTATAAACAATGGTGGCAGGACTTTTCATCTTGATAACACTGACACTTTCATTGACATGAATACTTGCTTTTGAGGAATGAGCTCTCCATTTTGAGCAAGTGACATGCTTTTGCAGGTTATCAACTAGGCTTTTGTACTTGTTTTGAGAAATGCATTAACTGTGCAAATGTAAATAGTGTTGTGAGAAATGCACCAAAGCCACAAAAAAAAAACTGTAACATTAGTAAATGCACTATGAACTAACAATGAACAACACGAAGAAAATCTTTAATAAATGTATTGCTCATTGTTTGTTTATTTTAGTAAATACATGAACTAACATTAAATATGTCTCATATTGTAAAGTGTTACTGCATGATCCTTTACAAATAATTATAATATTCTGATTTGATCCATATAAACCAGGGGTGTCCAAACTCGGTCCTGGAGGGCCAGTGTTCTGCATAGTTTAGCTCCAACTTCCTTCAACACACCTCCCTGGAAGTTTCTAGTATACCCAGAAAAAGCTTGATTAGCTGGTTTAGGTGTGTTTATCTTGGGTTGGAACTAAAATATGCATGACACCGGCCCTCCAGGACCAGAGTTTGGACACCCTTGGTATAACAAACTGTTATTAATATCCATGTTAAAAGAGATGGATTCAAGGAAACATTTGTTTTCCAAGATTCTTTAATAATTAGAAAATTAAGAAGAACAGTAATCATTTGAAATAAAAATATTTTGTAACATTATCAACTGGGTATAATCAGTCAGTTGTTAAAATGTTAAGCAGAACAAAAAAACGTATTCATTTATTGCATCCTGATTAACATAAAGCATATTACTTCAGTTTATAAATGCATGAGTGTCTTATAACTCTTATAATCGTTTGCAAATCAGTTTGACAGTACATGCTTGAGCTCTTGATTCATTTTTTAAAGGCATCTGTTTTAGTAAAACAATGGCATGATGCATCATTTGGTATTTTTGCAGGTTAAGGCTATGAAAATATCCCATCACATTGCGTATCAGACTAGTTAGTATCATTCCCTTTTATACACAATCATAAGGCTTTGTCATCCTGATTGAATGTCTCATCAGTAAATGACTAAAGTCTGTTATCTATTGAGTTCTGTCTGAGACGTCTTATGACCTGAAACAGTCTAAGGCCACTGTATGTGCCATCAGGGCTTGGATATTCTGCTCTGATCCTCCATATACAGCAGCTGGGTATTACTGGAAGAGCATCTCTGGGTGTGCTGTCGCCAAACCGCCATCTGATGAACTGAGCATAGGCCCCATGACGGAGCTGAGCCTCTTCGTGCAGCTCCGCGAGGGGGTCCACAAAAAACAAAGTGTTCTCCAGGACTGAGCGACTGATGACCAGTGATGAAAAGAGCGGAGAAGAGGTAATACAGCGGCCTTTCTTCAAACGGCAGCACAGTTGCTCCTCTAAGGTCTCGGCAGGCCGGCAGGAGCCACATTGACACCAGCCCGGAGAAGCAGATTGTGACGTCTCCAGTAATGGCGTGTCTGGGTTTTGTCTGCTGGTGTGCCTGCTTGGAAGGTTTTCGTCTACTATAAGGCTGCCGCTCTGGCCGTTCTGTACAGGCTCACTTCTGCTTTGGCCACATTGCAGGACACTTAACAGAGTCTTCATGCTGGCCAGCTCATTCTGAGTACAGACGTAAGTTAATGATGTTCGCTGGAACTATAACCATTTTGTTTTTAAATGTTACTTTGAAAGAGTGTTAGATGTATTAATAAGAATTATGAAAAAAAAAATATTTAGGTAGTTGTCAATGGAGAATGTTTATTTAAAATTTTTTACGATGTATTAACAGGGTTTCTGCAGGTTTCAATTTTAAGACTTTTAAGACCATAAAAACCAAACTCTTTTAATTTTAATGGCCTAGCTGAAAAACAAATGTATTTGCCCCATCAAAAACTAATTTAATTAGTTATTTCTTAGCCACTGTAATGTTTAAAACAAGCAGACCCTAGTTGAATAAATTTTTTTTCAGCATAACTTAAAAAACTCTTTAAATACTAAATGTATGCACAACAGACAGTATTAGTTGTGATACAGTTTTATTGAGATTGGTGTTTGGATGTGTGTTGGATCATTGGGTAGCTTTACATAAACAAAGGAAAATTAAGACCCATTTAAAATTATTTTAGAGAAGACAATATTTCAGTCAATTTAAAACTTTTTAAGGCCCAAAATTTTTTGAAATTTAAAACTTTTTAGGACACTGCGGATACCCTAATTAAAATAAACCAAAATTAATAATAAGAACTTTATGGATTAACTAATGGGGAAAAATGACAAAAGCAATATAATATAATATAATATAATATAATATAATATAATATAATATTGGGCAGCACGTTGGCGCAGTTGGTAGCACAATTGCATCACAGCAAGAAGGTCGCTGGTTCGAGCCCCGGCTGGGTCAGTTGGTGTTTCTGTGTGGAGTTTGCATGTTCTCCCCGTGTTTGCATGGGAACAAGTCCAAAGACATGCATTGCATCATTACTTCAGTTTATTTACTTGAGTAAATGTGTGTAAATCTGAATTTATTCCAAAATAATTCCGCAGAAATGTGCAGATTTTTACCAAAATTCTCTGCAGAAATTGAAAAAAACGTCCGCAGATTCCGTCTGGCCCTAGTTATCGTTCATACCACTGTGGCGACCCCAAATTAATAAAGGGACTAAGCCGAAAAGAAAATGAATGAATATATAATATAATATAATATAAGATAATATAATATAATATAATGTGTGTGTATGTGTGTGAGAAATAAGATAAAAAATAAATATTAATAGAGATTATAATAGATGCTATAATAGACACAGCAATATGCATCCTATTTAGTTTAATTTGTTGTGAAAAAAATTAAAATTAATAGTTTGACCACATTTACCCATCTTGATGTCATTAACCAGTTTGAGCACAGAAAAAGTGATTTTTAATAAACATCTACCTTATTGTTTTAAATAACATTGCTGAAAAACGGCAAACTATATTATGTGTAACTGATATATTTATGTACAAATTAACAACACTTATTCAGGCTTGTGCTGATTAAAATATATATTATAAAAGAGTAAGTAGTCATACAATTTTTGTACTGTAATTTAAATAATTCTAACAAATAGGTAAGGGGGTTTAATAAAGAGATAAAGACTTAAAATCATAATGGCAGTTAATGGGTATTTTAGAGCTCCACTGTGACCCTTAAATAGCATCTGTTAATAATTGAATTATGATTCATTTTTTCTAAACTACTTTTTCTAAACTATTTTTCCACTGAATTCCATTTTACTGACTGTCAATGACTTCTGTATAGTATTAGTTATGATGTTCATTATGTTTTGCTTAGCTTTTATTGGTTTGGTGCTTGAAATCCCATCACTTGAAACATGCTGACATTGTTATTGTAATATGCTGAGAAAGCACTCAAGCATAGCCAAAAAAAGAAATGCTGTTGACTTATCATTTATTAATTTCAATAAAATAATGGTCACAGATTAAGTGACAGATAATATCAAATCAAATCAAATCAAATCAAATCACTTTTATTGTCACATATTAGTGGTATAGTACAGTTTATGACTTAAAAAATATGTCTTTTTTGTCAATTTTAACAATCACAGCACTTGAGAAAATTATGAGTCACATGCAATGTTTGCAGATTCTTCTGGGTGCTTTACTATTGTTTAAAGTGACACACTGTACGGGCATGAAGATGAGTAAATGATGACAGAGTTTTCATTTGGGGCGAACTAATCTTTTAATTCAGTTTAACTCAAAACCTAACAAAATTATTTTTGACAGATGAATGGTGCTATATACAGTTGAAATCATAATTATTAGCCCCTCTGTTTATTGTTTTTCCCAATTTCTGTTTAACAGAGAGCAGATTTTTTCAACACATTTCTAAACAATAGTTTTAATAACTCATTTCGAATAACTGATTTATTTTATCTTTGCCATGATGACAGTAAATAATATTTGACTAGGTATTTTTCAAGACACTTCTATACAGCTTAAAGTGACATTTAAAGGCTTAACTATGTAAAAAGGTTAACTAGGCAGGATAGGGTAATTAGGCAAGTTATTGTACAATGATGGTTTGTTCTGTAGACTACTGAATTTTTTTTTGCTTAATTGGGCTAATAATTTTGACAAAAAAACGTTACATAGAAAATGTAAAACTGCTTTTTTTCTAGCTGAAAAAAAACAAAACAAATAAGATTTTCTCCAGAAGAGAAAATATTATAAGACATACTGTGAAAATTCCCTTGCTCTGTTAAACATCATTTGCGAAATATTTAAAAAAGAAAAAAAAATTCAAAAGGGGGCCAATAATTCTGACTTCAACTGTATGTATGTACATATATATATATATATATATATATATATATAGCTTTTGAACTATACTAAAGTGTATTAGCGTATTATTTACAACTATTTTTTAAGAAGGCCACTGCATATTGTAGTGTAGTGTGTAACGAAGGCCTGCTGGCGAGTACAGCTTGAAAGCCTCACTCCCATAGCCTCCTTCTTAGAGCATTCGTCTCCCATACAGGAATCGCCGGTTCAATCCTTGTTTAGAACTTTTGAATACCTTGGATTTTACTACAGCCATCGTGGTGTAATGTAACATACCTTATGTGTGAAAAACTACAGTAAATGAGTAATTTGTTTATATTACTATTGTTGTATTACTACATGAATGAGTTGGTTGGTTGTGAGTTGGTTGGTTGTTTGACATTTTTGCAACACAGTGCTTTCCTACACTTTAACCAGCAGAGGTCCTCATCGAGCTCTGATTTGGAAAGCTTCGAGTAACAAACCTTTTTCCGATACAATTGAGTCGAGCGGTTCACTGGTTCAGAAAGCTTAATTTCGCCATCACTACTACAAAGCTACCTTGGCTTCCTAGCTTGTGCAAACATCCATATCACTATGATCAGATTTTTCCTAACTGCTGTTTTCTCACCTCTGCCATTTTGTCATGTGTCTATGTTGTTATTGAGAGGAATGAGTGGACGACATATTCGCTTGTTAATCTAAATTGCACATGCAGCACTGTGGATGCATCTGAATATTCTTTATCAGATTTTCACTGCAAGATCTTTTTTTTATTTCTGATTAAAGAATTTAAAATATTATGTTACATGAATTTGAAAACAAACAATAAATTGCTGACTGCAGTTCACTTAACCACTGGTGTCACTAATATATGAAGGTCAATATAAAACTCCTGTAAAACCAATCATATTTAACAAAAACATTTTCCAAACCTTTTTCTTGAAATTATTGATGCATATTCATTAAAATATTTTGCCATGTCACGCTGACTGGCGTTGTTCATTGGTCACAGATCTGAAAACTTTGTTCATACTAATAAACAAAATATAAGTTTGATGTCATATCTTAAATGAAATATTTAAATTACTTTGAGCGTGTATAATGTGTGTGTCAATATAACACAAGGAGCTTACTTTGCGCTGGTGTAAGGAAAGTGGTTTTGTCTCCTGTAGTCTTTTCTTTCGGGATTTTTTCACCACTCTTAAACTGTCCTCGTCCACAAATGACATACAAAGGAAGCACTGCAACAAACACAAAACTGCTGCTCAGATACATACACACAGAATCCCAATTAAAGCTTTAAATGTGTCTGTTTAAAGCATTAACTGTATTTTAAGGGATAATTCGCTCTAAAATAAAAATAATACTCACCATTTACTCAACCTAAAGTTCAAATTTGAAACCTTTATGAGTAAAACTTTTCGGTTGAACACAAAAGAAGATATTTTAAAGAATGTTAATAACCACTGATATACATAGTTGGCTTTCCATCTTAACGTGAAACAAATCTTTTCAAATGTTTGCAAAAAAAATAAAAAACCCAAATGTGAATTAGGTGTGTTTCCATCAAGTTCTTAAGGTGCTTTCACACTAGCACTTTTGGTCCGCACCTGGGTTCGTTTGACGTCAAAGTACGGTACATTTAGCTAGTGTGTACGTTGTGTGTACGTCTTCTGAACTCGAGTGCGCACCCGTGAACTGTACCCGAGTCAGCCTGAAAGAGGTGGTCTGGAGTACAATTTGTGCGAACTCTGGTACAGTTCACTTCTGATATGAATGCAATCGTACCAAATAACGGAAGTGAACCACAAACTGTACAAAAAACTTTAATTTTCATAACGTTCATTCGTGTGTGTATGTCTGTGTATCACCTACCTTGGTGACAAGCGAGACTGACCCAGTGGAAACAGTGATAATGTCTGCTTGTCTCCACCAAAAACGACTTCTGCAGACATCATGTGATGTTCTGAACTTTTTTAATGTTTTTTGGGGCAGATACTGTAGATGCAAGTGGCTCTCTGTGTTTTGGTTTTGGTAACAAAACTAAAAGATTCAGTAAAAGCAGAATGACTGTGATATGCGAACGTCTCCATTTTGACGATTTGCTTTTGTGGCCATCACCTAGCAACAGCCTTACACACAATAGCAGCTTGATGACGCAAGCGTACCAGAGTTCAAAAGAAAAAAAGACGGTGTAAACACAAACCAGCCAAGGGGGGACAATCGAACTTGGGTTCGGACCAGGCATTCGGAAGGACAGTGGCTGATTATTGGTCTCCTATTAACCAAAAGTAAAAAAGCAAGCATAATGGTTTCACATGGGTGTAATTTTGGCTAAGTCAGAGTTTATTCGGCAAATGTGTTTCTATCTCTCATTATTCACGTTAAATATTTTACATTTAAACGCATTTTTATTTGAAATTTGGCAGTTCCATTACTCGTTTCTCATCCAATAGGCTACTTTAAAATGTGCATTAACAGTGTAATGGAAACACAGCTACTAGAAGGATAAAATTGTATGAATATCAATGGATACTGGTTTCAAACATTCTTTAAAATCAATGGCCTAGTGGTTAAGCGTGTCAACAAATAGCGCAGAAGTGCTCACAGCGACCTGAGTTTGATTTCCGACTCAAAGGTCTTTTGGCGATCCTTCCCCTCTCCCCATCATTTTCTGCCAATACTCTACACTGTTTGATCCATTAAAAGTTATAGCCTTAAAAATGAATGAAATAACTTGTTGAAGAAAGAAACTTGAACAAGTTGAGGAAAAGTAAATGATGACAGAATCTGTGAATAATAAAATTTAACTAAAGTGAATGTGTGCACCTCTTCTCTGTCTTGAACGGCCTCAAACTTCCTCTCTGTGTAGTTCTGTTTTGCCTCTTTGGAGTAACAGCCAGTACCAATAAGCCAGTCCAGAAATATAGTTGTCTAAAGAAAATTCAATGTTAAATATAACTTCACAATTTTTCTTCAAACACCGTCTGTGGGTTTACTCACAATAGCATAATACGAGAGCGTAGATCCAATATAGATGATTAGCTGAATGATGCTGAACTTTCCAGCCTGTGAAGTATATAGACAGCCCATTATGTGAATCTTTATGCTAAAACTAACACGCAAAGTAAAATAACAGTATGGAATCATATAGTCTTACCTTCCCAAACACCATCACATCAAACCTAATGCCGTACATTTTGAAGAGAGTGCGCTGTTCCACTCCATTCACCGTTGAGTATCTCGCAAACCTATTTAAGGATATCTATGAGAAAGGAGCGTTTAGGAGATGACATGTTTTCAAGAGGATTTGAGTTGTTCACACCTGAAGTTGAGTCCAGGGTACAGGGTTCGGTTGCTTTCTTTCTCATCCAGGCGACGGAAGGAGTATCTGGGTAAACAGCTGTGAAAGAAGCGGTTCAGGTCACAGTCCCAGTTGATCTGGATTCCAATCACACCACCCTGTGAAGAGGATACTGTGTTAGTTATGATGAGACAATAGACAAGACTACACGATTTCTTATATTTGTTTAGTTAAACTTGAAGTACTACAATACCTAAATTAACAAATCAACTAAAAGATCTGTTTGTTTTTGTATTTTTATCTATAGCATTTCTAGTTTTACTGTGTTGTTTAATTTAAAGTGTGTGTGTGTGTGTGTGTGTGTGTGTGTGTGTGTGTGTGTGTGTGTTATTCTTAGTCCTTATGTGAAATTTCTATTATAAAAACTATAAAACTAATATAAAACAAATTTTTATTGTCTGTCATGATGAAAGTACAAAATATTTTCCTGGCTATTTTGCAAGATGCTAGAATTCACCTTAAAGTGCAATTTAAAGACTTAACTAGCTTAATTAGGTTAATTAGGCAAGTTGTTGGACAACAGTGGTTAAAATATAATCAGAAGTTTTTCTTAAGAGGGCTAATAATATTGAACTCAGCAGTTTTTACATTTTTCATATATATATATATATATATATATCTGTCTAACTGCTAGTTAACGCAAATTTCTAATCAGCAAATCACATGGCAGCAACTTAATGCATTTAGACATGGTCATGACGATCTGCTGCAGTTCAAACCAAGCATCAGAATGGGGATGAAAGGTGATTTAAGTGACTTTGAACGTGGCATGGTTGTTGTTGCCAGACAGGCTGCACTGAGTATTTCAGATACTGCTGATCTACTGGGTGTTTACACACAACCATCTCTAGGGTTTACAGAGAATAGTTTGAAAAAGAGAAAATGCCCAGTGAGCGGCAGTTCTGTGAGCACAAATGCCTTGTTGATGCCAGAGGTCAGAGGAGACTGGTTCCAGCTGATAGAAAGGCAACAGTAACTCAATTAACTACACGTTACAACCAAGGTATGCAGAAGAACATCTCTGAACACAACACATTGAACCTTGAGGCAGATGGGCTACAGTAGCAGAAGACCACACCGGGTCACTCCTGTCAGCTAAGAACAGGAAACTGAGGCTACAATTCGTACAGACTCACCAAAATTGGACAATAGAAGATTGAAAAAACATTGCCTGGTCAGAATTTGGTGTCAACAACATGAATGGATCCATCCTGCCTTGTATCAACGGTTCAGGCTGGTGGTGGTGGTGTAATGGTTTGGGGGATATTTTCTTGGCACACTTTGGGACCATTAGTGCCAACTGAGCATCGTGTCAACACCACAGCCTACCTGAGTATTGTTGTTGACCATGTGCATCCCTTATGGTTCTAATGGCTACCTCCAGCAGGATAATGCACCATCATCTCAGACTGGTTTCATAAACATGACAATGAGTTCCCAGTACTCAAATGGCCATCACAGTCACCAGAACTCAATCCTCAAAATATCCAAAAATCCTCAATCCTCAAAATATGGTGGAATGAGAGATTTGCATCATGGATGTGCAGCCGACAAATCTGCAGCAACAGCGTGATGCTATCGTGTCAATGTAGACCAAAATCTCTGAGGAATATTTCCAGTACCTTGTTGAATCTATGCCACGAAGGATTAAGGCAGTTCTGAAGGCAAAAGTGGGTCTAACTCGGTACTAGTAAGGTGTACCTATTAAAGTGGCCGGTGAGTGTAGATTCAGTCACATTTCTTGTGGCTGTAATATTATTTGGCAATGCATTTATTCAGTTTTGTCATCATATTTAATACATCATTTTAAGTCAATCATTTGTTATCATTTTACAACATATTTACATTAAGGTGTTTCAATTATAACATTTAAAAATAATTAACTTTTTTCTTTAAGCTTTGAATAACATCAATAGCACCTTTTAGTTTTGAATAGTAGTTTATATCGTTATATTCTTCTTACCTCCACTGCCATCTCCGAAAACTTCTCCTTGGCTTCAGCCACAATGTCTCCCAGTCTGAATATGGGGCAGTATGGATTTTTGTAGCGGTGATAGATGCAGCCTTTAAAGTCAGTGTCCTTCATTTCAGACAAGATGTTTCTCCTAAAACAAAAATATTCAACATGCAATTCAACTTTATTTAGTGCTCTTCTTAATGATTTTTGTTCCAAGGCAGTTTTACAAAAGGTTTGCATTGTTACATTACATATGATGAAATCATTAAAAGTTATGGGTAGGTGAACAGTACCGCTGTCAAGTATATAAATAGTTAATCTGCAGTTATACAGTATAATGTACTTTTAAAAAAAAAGTTTATTTCTATTCTATCTTAATTTGAGTCTTTGTAACATGGTGTGTTTATAAGAAAGTGTCTGGTGCACATAGAGAGGAAAGTGTGTGTTTCCTACAGGTGGTTTGTCAAGCCCACTCAAACTTTGTGTCAGACACTCACACTTGTACAATGCTTTGAGGTTATCGACAGGTATTCATGTGGTGTGGTAGTGCTGATTAATATAAAAAGATGAATATATTATCAGTTTTTGAATAATGGATATTACCCTGGGCTTCCTTCAGGCTAGTGACCTCAAATACTGCTTATGAGTTTCTTAGTAGTGTGTAAAAGTGTATGTTCAAGTTCACAAGTAACAAGTTCACAAGTTATATCAGCACACAAACATCTGTAGAGTAATTTAAAATAGCATTTTCTGTGTTAAAAGTAAAATACCTTATGTAATTAAATGCTGGAAATCTGATGTTATTCTTGATCATCACAGTAAAATTTTCTGCAGCAGCCAAAAGAGCAGGTCTGGGGAGAGAGAAATGAAAGTGTGGCATTAAAAAACATCTGTATATAGAATCTCAGTTTATATGAAAGTGACACATAAAAGGGAAACTTCCTCAAATGAGTTCCTTAAGTGTCTCTGGCAGCACTGGCAGATCTGAACTTGAAGTGTCAACAGTTTTACTTATTTTGGGGCATAGCTGATGACGAACTGGTCTTTGTTGACAAAGAGCTTTACTTGCAAATTACCATGTGACTGTATCCATAATTGTTTGCAAAATAACCTAACTTTTTCTAAATGATTACCTTATCTTTGGAAATTGCATAGAATTAAACAGATGTGAAGTATATTGATGGCTTTTGTGTGTGAAATGCCACATTATTAAACACCACATCACTCATACATTTCCCAGTACTGAATTGTGGCTGGAAGGGCATGTGGTTCATAAAACAAATAGTTGGCAGTTCATTCCGCTGTGGCGACCCCTGATATATAAGGGATTAACCCCCCAAAAAATTAAGGAAATAAAATCTATTATACAATAAATGTCACTGACTTTCACTGTAAAAAATGCAGGGTTCCACAAAATTCATTTATGTTGTCCCAACACAAAGTTGTCCCAATGAAATCTGAAGAATTGTGTTGTTTCAGCTCATTTTAATTAAGTAGTTTGAACAAGTAAAAATAAATGTAGTGTTTATTATATATATAACTTTACGTTCTACAAAGGATCTTTTTAGCATACTGTAAAATGGCACCTGGGATTCTTCTTGTTCTCAATGGGGCACCAAGCTGTAACTTCACATGTTTTCTTTAGTATGTCCAACTTCACGCAGGTACCTGTCTGAACACCTTAAAAGAAAACACTGAGATAAACATCAGAGTGCACATACTTATGTCTTTTCATATTCAAACTGAATTTAATTTCATCTCCAAAATGGAAAAATTGACCATGGTTTTAAGACAAATAAAATAGAAAATACATGATTAAACATTGTAACCACAAATTCACCAAAGTTTTGCTAGACTAATCATAGTTTAATTGTATTATTTGTAGTAAAACGGTAGTTATGCAAATTGTAGTCAATACATAAAAAACATGGTAATTAAACTTTACTATAATAAAACCATGGTCCATTTTTGAAATGCATTCTCTTAAGGCTGCTCTTTAGGGACACAAAATGCTTCTTTATATATTGTATATACCTTACCATGGCTATGCTGGTCAGAAAACCCTTTCTCACAGTCTTTATCTGTTTGACACCGCTTCCCGTTTGGAAGGATCTAAAGGATGAACATAGAACTGCTTAACTTTGCCTTAAAAGGACAGTGGCTATAAAGGACCATGATGAAAACAAACACTAAGTCATGACATTTCATATTGTATAGCCTGATAAATTCAAACTGATATGAAATAAACTGCACTTACCTCTGCGCAGTTACCTTGTTTTTGGTTCTTTGTGACAATTGCATTTGTTGCGACGAAAAATGAGTTTTTTCCCTGCCAAAATAAAATGAAAGGGTCATTCCATGTCAAATCAGGTCCCTGGCTTACATTTTTTATTATAGAAAAAGATAATAAAATATATAACGTTGATCGGCAAAATATGAAATGTCATAGATATATATTTACTGAATAATCCACTATTTTGTAGAGGAGAAAATTTCACCTGAGATTTGGAGCCAAAGTAAAGTGCAGTAAAATTTAGAAATATGTCAGCAATAATTTTGTTATTTTTTATAAATAAATGGGAAAGTCTGTCGGTAAAATCTTTGTTACATTGTATATGGATACCAATTATTACAATTAAATTAATGAGAAAATAACTTTCCTGCATCTTTATCTAACTCTATGTTTGACATTTTATGTATAACATTTTTTCATTTTTTGGGGGGAATTTTTTAAATAAATTTACAAGGTTTTGATTGATTTGGCAGAATGACCCAAGAATATTTGATACTAATAGTTTTATAAGTATTACTGGAATACACCCATACATCTGCTAGATTAACATTTTGGGGGGGATCAAGAAGCAATAATAAATCCTGGTTCTGTTTACCTGAGATGGTCCACTGTAGTCCACCACATCCCACACAACGTCTCCGACTTCTGGTAAGGTAATCTTTGCAACTCCCTTAACCTTTGTGGTGACAGAACTAACTACAAAATCATACTCCTGGTATTCTTTATTCCATAACATCATGATACTGGAAAGTAAAGACATTTAAGACTGGCTTGAGACACTAATTTATGTTTGTCAACATTTGTCACCCTAATGAAGATGAACATGGTTTTACTATAATAACATGGTTATTGGAACCACAAATTGTAATTACATGGTACAATTGTAACCACAATTCATAAATGGCACAAAGTTTAACCATATGTTTGTAGTAACATCGTGGTTATGCCAATAGTTATTTATCAATGTTATAAAACACATGGTTATCACACTTTTACTATAATAAAACCATCGTTAATTGTTTGAGTTCAACACTTTTAAACACAACATAATATGTGTAAATAAAAGGCACACTGGCAAAAAATGTAGCCTACATGAATGAGCTCTTGTTGAACGATGCGGGGGCGACATGCGGAGAAACTTACCAAATGAACATCAAGATCACTCCGTTTAACGTCCATTTCAGCGAGCCAAGTTTCACACTCTTGATTTTGACGAGTTTTTGCGTGTCGTATTCACAGAGGTTCAGCAAAACGCAAGGCATGGCGGTGATTTTGTAAACAGAGCAGAGGGAAGGACAGAAGCGATGACTGACTGCGGAATGCTGCTGTGCAGAGCTCGAGCACTAGAAGAAGAAGGTCACATGGTCAAGGGAGGACAGTTACAGTGCCATAATAATACACTCTTTCTTAGGGCTAACATTGAGTGTGTTGTGTTCCAATTGACTTAGTATTCATGCGGACCTTCAACTTGGGATCATGTTAGGATGCAAAAGTAATTTAAAACGAATTGAAAAATTATTCTAGTGATTATTTATTCTAGTGAAATGAGACCACGTGAAATCTTTGTTTCTCTGCATTTATTAGTGTATTTTGTTCGGTCTTCTCAATTTTAAATACCTTGTTGTTAGTGCATTTTTCTTCCAGAGAATTAAAATTGATGAGAAAAATTATTGTTTCTAAATTTGTTCCACCAAATATTGCTTTTTTTTAATCTTCTGAATTTAAAGCATTGAATATTGTAATAATAATATTATTATTATTATTTCAGTGTTAATAATTCCATTTTAAGATGCTGTTTCCATTTTCCCGCTTCCCACTTATTTTCAGTGTAAAAGAACAGGACATTGTGCTCAATATCTTTTACTGTATATTTGAAATGATACAAACCAAATATAGCTCAAATAGTATTATACAAACTTCAAACAACACCACAGTGGATACATCAAATTTTCTGTTTTTACAGTCCACTTCGGGGTTTTTTTTCTTTTTCTTTTTCTTTCTTTTTTTTTTTTTTTTGGTGCTTTTGTGTAAATTGTAGTTCTTGCAAGCTTTTTTGGTAACTCTTCTTTATTCTCCCAACTGTGCAATACAGTCATCCTTCATGTGGCTTACTTGTCCCATGGCTGGATTCATTCTGACACCCATACAGCTTTCAAATTCTGATTGTGGGCGTGTATATGGCTTGTACAAATTTACAGCTTACTTGAAATAAATAAAAAAAGTTCAGTTTTTAATCTCTCTTAAATCAAGAACAATGATGTTTAGTAGAAGCATAGCTTTAGTAACCAATCTGCTTAATGAGCGGTTTTAGATGTGCAAAGCAGATGCATCATTTATCCAAGTTTTGCATTTATCTTGATGGCATTAGAACATGTAGGACATTTGAATAGCCTAGTAAAATTCTACAGACTGCATTTTACCCAAAATATACCCAAGTTTGCTTAAATAGCAAACAAACAAGGTTTTGAATAGGCAAATTTCAAACGCTTATAACATGAACATTCAATACTGATTGTTGCATACATTTAGCATTAGTGACGAAAGTACACAAAGAAACAATTCACAAATTCCAATCTGTAATCTAACCTATAATGAGCATGGAGCATTTTTCCCATTTGATCTCATTTGTGTTTCCAGCTTTGACCAAAGCCTGCTCTCATTTACTCATTCAAAGTCACTTTGCATACGAGATTTATTCCCCCGTTTCTACATAAGACAACACGCATCTCGCCAGATGTCATATCAGCGCAGGACTCTACAGAGAAACATGAGCACCAATGTTGGCGACGTTCTTTTTTTTCTTGGCGTTGGGATTGTTGGTGTTTCTGGAAACATATTCAACCTCATTTTCACTATACAACAGCAACTGAAAACCAGAACCATTCAGACTGTGGGCTTGATCCTAGATGTTATCTCCATCAGCAACATCATTTTAGCACTTGCCATTCTCAGCATGGTGGTCAGTGTCTTTCTAAATGCCGAAATTTGGTGCATCAAGCCATATCCTCTTGGTCTCCGTCTTGAAATCTATCTAATGTTGACTTGCGGCTTCATCAGCTTCTGGGCCATTGCTTGGCTGAGTCTCTTCTACTGCATCAAAGTCGTGAATTTCTCCTCTGAGAGCTTCCGAACACTGAAGAAGAACATCTCAACTGTGATCAACACTGCGGTGCTG
>CAIGQZ010032240.1:500205-549408 GCA_903798205.1 Danio tinwini | reverse complement strand
TGTGTGTGTGTGTGTGTGTGTGTGTGTGTGTGTGTGTGTGTGTGTTAAATAAATAAATAAAATTTATAATTTGTATAAAAATATAAATATTTTTTGAAAATGTAATGGTTTTACAGGATAAAAATGATTACATATGGAAAGTCGTCAAGATAGATGTACGCTCCTATAAGTGTGTTTGTGTGCGTCAATCATTGTTGTGTAATAAGTTAAAGTCCATTTAAATTCACCCCATCCGTAACAAGTAATGTCAATAATTATTTATTATTACAAAAGAATAAGTCATGAGTTGTATTTATCAGCGTATCTTATCTTAATAAATTATTTTAGGTGGTTATTTAAAAATTCTAGAATAAGTTTGACTTTTTTGAAGTTTAATCTGATTTATGTTTATTTTTTGTGCACCTACTTTTTAATAACCTTCCGCATTTGCGTCTTTTGCGCTATCAATTGTATCAATTTCATCCTATCAAAATCTGCAGCACTTTCATGCTTGTGTTTTCTTCCTCTTGCATATTTCTAAAATAGAATTTGAAATAAATATATGTTAAATAACGAGAACATAAAGGCTAAAACGTTATTTGAAATTCACATTTTGAAATGTATAAATATAGGCCTATTTACTTGTAGAAATAATTGGGCTAAAAGCAGTTAGGAATAGCCATTCAAAGTGAAATCTAGATTTTCTGTTTAATATCTGCCTGTTGTTCTACTTTAAAACTACTTTTTATCGTCTCGTGAACTTGAAATAGCAAAACGATGATATAATACGTTTTATCTTTACGTTCAAGTATATGCCACGTGGTGGCGCAATAACCTTTTTTTTTGCAAAGACTTGGACTTAAAGGGACAGTTCCCCCATTATCAAAAATAAAGCCATTATTTACTCAACATTGACTAGTTCCAGGTGACATGGTGGCTCAGTGGTTAGCACTGTCGCCTCACAGCAAGTAGGTCGCTGGTCCAAGTCCCAGCTGGGTCAGTTGGCATTTCTGTGTGGAGTTTGCTTGTTCTACCTGTGTTGGTGTGGGTTTCCTCTGGATGCTCCGGTTTCCCTCACAGTCCATGCAGTATACATGAATTGGATAAACTAAATTGGTCGTATTTGTGTGTATGAATGTTTCCCAGTACTAGGTTGCAGCTGAAAGGGCATCCACTAAATATATAAGTTGGCAGTTCATTCCACTGTGGCGACCCCTATTGAATAAAGGGACTAAGCCAAAGGAAAACGAATGAATGAATAGTTTCAAACCAATTTGAAATTCTTTCTTCTGAAGATGTTTTGAAAAATGTTGAAAACCCGTAACCACTGAATTCTGTAGTAGTTGTTTTTCATACCATGGATGTAAATGGTTCAAATATTCCTAAAATATCGTCTTTTGAAAAAGAAAAACCCTCAAACTTCTTTGGAAGTTATGGGTGAGTAACATTTTATTTTTTGGGTGAAGTCACTTGTCACTGGGTCAAAGACAAAAATATGGTTTCATTAAAACAATGAAAATGCAACACAGTAAAAGCGCTTTATTATTGGTAGAATTATCACTTCCCTCTTATTTATCACAATTGACCACTGAAGTGTCATTCAAAGTAACAATTACATAGCACAAAATCTTAAGCTTATTTACAGTAAAAGAATCATCTGATGTCACTCAATTTAATGATTATGTATCCAAATACTAACTAAATATATACAGGTTTTATTTATATAAATAATATATATCATATAAAAAAATGTAATGTAATATACAGTAATATAGGACAATGACAATGTAATAGTATTATTTCACCCATATCTTGACATTTTATTTTCACAAACTTCCTTACACTTACATTTGAAGAGTTAAGATGCAAAAATCTCTAAATGCCATTTAATATTTTTTCTCCGACTCCTGTGTGTAGGCTCAGTAATTTTACTTGTAAAATAATGAATAAGTATTTCATTGCCTTTCAGGTGAAATGACTGAACATAAACTTAGAAGGCTGAGAAAAATGCTAATTTTAAGAGAACATTTCAGATGGCATTTAGAGGTTTTTGCATCTTCATAAAATTTTTGGCCGCATCAAATTAAATGTATAATTCACCCAGAAAATCCAGAAAAGAAAACTTATTCACTGACCTTCATGACCCCCAAATATAATCATTTAGTCTATTTAGGAAGACATATCTTAAGCTACAACATCAAAGAAGCACATTTTCTGTAAAGAGAATCAGGGGATTGACACAATCAGATACACATTAAATAATGTAAACCACTCTTAAATTATAACCATATCCAGGCAGCTTCCTAAAGTCATTATAGAGATTCAACACAAATGACTGCACTGCACGTTCTCTCCTCTCATGCCCTACATTACTAAAAAACATTCAAGTCAAAGGTCATTCCAGTGTGCTTTTGGAGTTGACCTTCTCGGAGAGGTCAAGGTGTGAGTCTAAAGTCTGGATGTATGGGTTCTTCATAGCTTTGCATTGTATTTGTTGAGAGATTTTTTTTCCATATTTAACTCTTCTTTAAAGCATATATTTACTTGGTTTAAGTGTTATATCATCAACCACAGCCCCATCAATCTGAAAAGACAAGTAAACAAAGAAGGGTTGTGGTTTAGGATGACCAACAAAATGGTTCTAGTGGGGGCCAGCAAGTTTCTCCTGCCGAAACTCCCAGCAAGACTTCACTCAAAATCTGGTTTGAGTTTAAGGAGGCATGTGGTCGCAGATTAAAGCAGATACATTGATAAGAGCCAAGAGTTCTGTTTAAGTCTGTCTGAGATTGTTTTATTAAGATAAATACTTATAAAATGGAAGAATAATGGAACTGAATCACTGCAAAGACGGTAAATGCTTGTATTAGATTTGGGCATTATGTATGTTTCAAACCAAACTCAAGCATGAATAGAACAGCACATAACCAACATAAATAAAATAATGGTTAAATGAGCATTTTAATTTATAGTTCACTCACCTTGATGAGTCTCAAAATGTTCACACTTCATAAAATTGTTCTACACTGATAGAAAATACTACTAATTTTAGCAAGAATACAAAAAATGTAAGTTGTATGTTAGTACTCAATTCAGATTTGTAGATCTGGAACTTATAAGTATGTTTTACATGGAATTGTTGGTTTACAATGACTATTTAAAGTCAAATCTGTAATAAAAGTATGTAAAATCTACTGTTTTCATTTGTATCTAGTACACAATGTAATCATTGCTTTTGTTGATAGACGTAGTGACCTGCTGTTTTATGACATCTGGAGTTATTTATTACTCAGTTATATAGTCTGGGTTCCAGTGTTTAGTGTATTAGTTAATGTTAGTTATGCATCAACCGAAGTAAGCAACAAGCAATGTTGTTAGACTCTATTCAACTTTATTAATGTTTGATCATTTTAGGTCATATGTGATATGATTTTTAGCCTGACTTACAGAAGTAAATGCAAATACAAAACAAATTGGAATGATTAATTATTGTTATATGTATTTTATTAAGCAAAGGTAAGAATAAATATATCATTTCATTTATGAGGATATTTGTTACGATAAGATGATAATGAAACATTATTTGAACACAATATCTTAACATTTTATTCACACAAAAGTTAATTGAAACATTAAAATACACTACAAAAATGGTGGGATTATCCATATTTGGGTACAATTTGGATTAAACCAAATCATGGGTAATTTATTTATATAATTTTTTTTTGATGAGTAGACCAAAACTGGATATTTGTATATGTTTTGCTGATGTTTAGTGATGTTTATCTCATTGCTAAAACCTTCATCCCATCATGCCAATGGTTTAACATTAACTCGTGGTCAGATTTTGATCAGGTGATGTAATGAGATGCAAGTTTTGACTTTCTGGTTTTCCTGTTTTCTTCAGACTAATTTGGGGAAATTTTCAGCTATGAGCTCATCTTTATCTGTGCAGGTGACCTTTTCCAACATCTATAACCTTTGTAAAAAGTTATTTGTAAAAAAGCATATCAAGCATCTGTGTGCGTGTGTAGGACAACTGCATCATTCATGTGGGCATATGAGTGAATGAATATGTTTTCCAGCTCGTTGGATGATAATGTTGTGCTTATATAAACATTGTAGGTTGACGCAGTGACAAAGTTATGAGCCCTTAGTCCATGAGGCTTTCCAGGGGAGGGAAAAACAACATCTGAGACTCACTGTCAGGGTTTAAAAGCAAGTGAAGGCTCATTAGTTGTTGTTTTTTTTGCTCTCCTGCACCTGTAGTTTTGGTACACCCATATGAGTTAAAAAGGCAACTAACTTGGATGTACACAAGCATGACTGATTTAAAAGATCGACTTATTATGTTGTTCAGTCCTATTTCAGATTTTTGTGTTGGAATGTATAGCTCTTAATATAGAAGCTAATTGTGGTATGTTAGTCATACATTACAGACGTGGACCAAAACCATATGCAGGAAGGGCAAAGATTTGCTTACCTTTACCACTTTTGTAAACAGGTAAATCAAGAAGGCAAGTTTCTTTCTTAATTTTTTTCAGATTATTTTGGCTTCTAAACAAAATTGGGAGCCTAATATTTTTTAGTCGATAGTACTCAGTCATGGTCTAATTTTGCTGACATAGCAGTAAACATGTTATTAGAAAACATGGGATCAGTTTTCACTGCTATGCAGATGATACTCAATTATACATCTCAACTAAACCGGATGAGATGTCTAAACTGTCTAAGCTAACTGAGTGTATTAAAGATGTTAAAGACTGAATGACCAACAATTTTCTTCTCTTAAACTCAGACAAAACAGAATTATTACTTATTGGGCCTAAATCCTGTATACAGCAGTTCTCACAACTCGACCTGCAATTAGAGGGATACAAAGTTAGCGTTAGCTCTACTATAAAAGATCTGGGTGTCATATTAGACAGCAATTTAACCTTTAAAAATCATATATCCCATGTCACAAAAACTGCCTTCTTTCATCTAAGAAATATTGCTAAATTGCGAAATATGCTATCCATCTCAGATGCAGAAAAGCTAGTGCATGCTTTCATGACTTCTAGGCTGGATTACTGTAATGCTCTGTTTGCTGGTTGCCCAGCATCCTCTATTAACAAACTTCAGCTAGTACAAAATGCAGCTGCCAGAGTTCTTACCAGGTCTAGAAAATATGATCATATCACCCCAATTTTATCCTCCTTACACTGGCTGCCTGTTAAGTTTCGTATTGAATTTAAAATATTGCTTCTTACCTATAAAGCCTTAAATAATCTAGCTCCTGTTTATTTAACCAACCTCTTGTCTCGCTACAATCCAACCCGCTCTTTAAGATCTCAAAACTCAGGGCTTCTTGTAGTACCTAGAATAGCTAAATCGAGTTAAGGATGTTGAGCCTTCTCATATATGGCCCCTAAACTCTGGAATAGCCTTCCTAATAATGTCCGAGGCTCAGACACACTCTCACTCTTCAAAACTAGATTAAAGACCTATCTTTTTAGCAAAGCATACACTCAGTGCATTACATAGCGGTATGACGCATGATGTGCCCCACACACGATTTTGCTTCTTGTTTATATACACTATGAACAGCAGCTACGCTAATTATTCTCCTTATTCTGTATTTCCACCTGGGGGTACTCATCTCGAGACCCTCAGACTATGCAGTGCCACTGATGCGATCCAAGACCAGCGACGAGACGATCCCAAGGTTTCCGGACCAGGCCGTATCCTGAGCTGCTGCTGTGGTGGTCATGATGGAGAGCATAAGACTGATTCCTGTGATGCTCCAAGGTCAGACGTGTCTTCACGGAGGTCCAGCTGCTGCGCCTAGACTGCAGCTCTGCACAAGACGTTTGGCCATAGGAGAAATGGTCGTGCCCAACTGAGCCTGGTTTCTCTCGAGGTTTTTTAAATTCTTCACTTTCGCCAATTGGTGAAGTTTTTTCCTTGCCGCTGTCGCCACTGGCTTGCATGGTTCGGGATCTGTAGAGCTGCGCATCGATGGAATTGCTCCTCAGTGTTTGGACTCTCAGTAGTGATTATTAAACCACACTGAACTGAGCTAAACTAAACTGAACTTAAACACTGAAAACTGAACTGACACTGTTTCAATTCACTATAAACTTCCATGTGAAGCTGCTTTGACACAATCTACATTGTATAAGCGCTATACAAATAAAGATGAATTGAATTGAATTGAATTAAACCAGGGTAGAAACTAGGGTAAAGCTGGCAGAGTATGAAGCCAGGGCAGAGAAAGAAGCCAGGGTGGAGGTGGCAAAGTATGAAGCCACACTGCAAAAAATGCTTTTCTTACTTAGATTTTTTTGGCTTGTTTCTAGTCCAAATAGTTAAAAACTTTATATCAAGAAACATTTTCTTGGCAAGCAAAACATAATGTCTTGTTTTTAGAAATAATATGCCAATATTAAGTCAGTTTTTCCTTAAAACAAGCAAAATAATCTGTCAATGGGGTAGGCAAAATAATCTTGTTTTTCCTTTTGACATAAGACTATTTAGCTAATATAGAGCTAGGGTAGAGCCAGCAGAACAGCAAGCCAGGGTGAAGTCGGCCGAGTATGAAGCTAAGGTTGAGCTGACAGAGCAGGAAACCAGATTGGAGCCAGCAAGGTATGAAGCCAGGACGGAGCCGGCAGAGCAGAAAGCTAGGGTGAAGCCAGCAATGTACAAAACCAGAGTGGAGCCGGCAGAACAGGAAGCCAGGGTAAAGCTGGCGGAGTATGAAGCTAGGGTTGAGCCAGCAGAACAGGAAGCCACAATGAAAACAGCAAACTATGAAGCCAGGGTGGAGCTAGAAGAGCAGGAATCTAGGGTAAAGCCAGCAGAGTATAAAGCCAGGGTGGAGCAGGCAGAGCAGGAAGCCAGGGTGGAGCCAGCAGAACAGGAAGCCACAATGAAGCCAGCAAACTATGAAGCCAGGGTGGAGCCAGCAGAACAGGAAGCCACAATGAAGCCGGCAGAGTATGAAGCCAGGGTGGAGCCAGCAGAACAGGAAGCCAGGCGGGAGCAGGCAAAGTATGAAGCCAGGGTGGAGCAGGCAGAGCAGGAAGCCAGGGTAAAGGTGGCGAAGTATGAAGCTTGGGTTGAGCTAGCAGAACAGGAAGCCACAATGAAGCCAGCAAACTATGCCAGCAGAACAGGAAGCCAGGCTGGAGCAGGCAGAGTATGAAGCCTGGGTAATGCTGGCGGAGTATGAAGCAATGGTTGAGCCAGCAGAACAGGAAGCCACAATGAAGCCAGCAAACTATGAAGCCAGGGTGGAGCTAAAAGAGCAGGAGTCCAGGGTAAAGCCAACAGAGTATGAAGCAGGCAGAGCAGGAAGCCAGGGTGCAGCCAGCAGAACAGGAAGCCACAATGATGCCAGCAAACTATGAAGCCAGGGCGGAGCCAGCAGAACAGGAAGCCACAATGAAGTAGGCAGAGTATGATGCCAGGGTGGAGCTGGAAGAGTAGGAAGCCAGGGTAAAGCCAGCAGAGTATGAAGCCAGGGTGAAGCAGGCAGAGCAGGAAGCCAGGGTGGAGCCGGCAAAGTATGAAGCTAGAGTGGAGCCAGCAGAACAGGAAGCCACAATGAAGCCAGCAAACTATGAAGCCAGGGTGGAGCCAGCAAACCAGAAAGCCAGGCTGGAGCCGGTAGAGTATGAAGCCAGGGTGGAGCAGGCAGAGAAAGAAGCCAGAGTGGAGCCGGAAAAGTATTAATCTAGAGTGGAGCCAGCAGAACCGGAAGCCACAATGAAGCCGGCAGAGTATGAAGCCAGGGTGGAGCCAGCAGAACAGGAAGCCAGGCTGGAGCCGGCAGAGTATGAAGCCAGGGTGGAGCAGGCAGCCAGGATGGAGTCAGAAGAGCAGGAAGCCAGGGTAAAGCCAGTAAAGTATGAAGCTAGGGTGGAGCCGACAGAGCAAAAAGCCAAGGTGAAGCCGGCAAAGTATGAAGTCAGGATTGAGGCAGCAGAACAAGAAGTCGAGGTGAAGCTGACAAATATGAAGCCAGGGCAGAGCCAACAGGACTGGAGCAGGCACTGGAGTGAATTCTGAAGCATCACAAGCAGATGAGCAGTGTGCTGGACATGCAGGATGGCGATCTCCACAATGGGCAATACAGTAGACAGTGAGGGGCTTATGTGGTGCAATGAGTCCACAGGGCTTGAGAGCACTCAGATTGCAGCCTTCCACAACTGAGACCAACAGGAGATCCAGGGACCTTGTGGTTATAGACAAGGGCAAGGCTTACATAACTATGTCATGGTGTCCATAATGAGATATGACTCAGCTAAAGCAGTATCACGAAAACATCTGATTGGTCATCAAAACTGTTGATTCGAATTGGTGAAAGTAATAGACTACAAGTTTTGAATGCTTTTTCTAAATGCAAATTGTCACAGTTTTTTGTCACACAACTTAGAGCTAACATCTATTCTAGACAGTAGTCCTGTCATGCTTCCAATTGTGCTGTTGTTGGTGTTCTGAATAAACCTGTTACTTACTAGGAACTATTTAGCACTTAAGCAAGCATATTTTTTCACATGTGTATTTTAGATTAACAATTAAAGTCGTCAAAGTTAAAAACAACAAATAGGCTAAATATGAAACATTTAGAGCACACACAAGGTAGTGGCAATAAAATGTAGAAGTTGACCACATCTGACGAAACTACGTCGTTCTTGTTCACTGCAGACTATTTCACTTGTATCCCACAAAACTACAGAGGCAAAAGAGTTAAAAATCACGTGGGTAGCTCGGGCAATATTGTCACTCCGGCCCATAAGTGGGAAAAAAATCTCGATGTACCTATTTGAGGAGAGAGAACAAAGAAATCTCTGCATATAAATAAGTGCAGTCTCTGCAGCAGCAGCAGCAGCAGCAGTCCATAGCAGGCATCACTCACGCGAGCACTTCTCACTTCACTTCCAGCGGCGGAGCTCGAGGATACAGGAGGAGGATGCGGGTCTCCGGGCTTCTGGCAGGCGCTCTCGCTCTGCATGTGCTCCTGACCGCGAGATGCTTGCCTTTACACGGGGGACAAGGAATAGCGACGCACAAAGAGTCACCGGTTAGTTTATTCATGTCACTGCTTTTATTTTTACGCATGTTGCGGTTCATACCGGTCCTGGTTTCTCTGCTGTATGTCGTTTTACAGTTGTCTCAAAGTTTAAACTTTTATAAAGTTAAAGAATGATTTGCTGTTGTATTGTGTTGTAATATGGCAAATACAAAGAGCAGCATGAACAAAGCTAGATTTGTTGAGTTTTGACTTGTTACTGGCCATACAGTACATCATTATCATTAATCAAAAATTATGAAAGTCTAAAGTCGTTGCAGTACGAGCCAGAACCTGTCAGTTTAATTTAGGTTTGTAATGTTTTATGACTCTTGTTTAGTAAAGGATGCTTATAACAGCCTGTTCTCTATATGGAAGTGTTTTATCATCATTTTCAAGGCTTGCTGTTTTTCATTTTTGCCCAGTTTTTAAGAGTTTTTGTTTGCTTATTAAAAGGATGTAATTGAGAATCACAATATTAAGACGTACATTGTTTTATCAGGTGTAAAACGTACTTATAATTGTTGTCAGTTTGTTTCCTCAGCGATAACAAAAGAGTAAGGGATTGTGCAGGCATGGGCAGGTTTGGCTTTCTGTGCCATCTGGAGGGGGACACACTCCCTCTTTCACACACACGGTCGCGTCGCCTACTGTTGAGGGAATTTAGGGAATGTGATAGTCTGCTCACTAAAACTGTGCTGCCCTTTTTCTTGTTACAATTATTTTGGCCCTACAAAGGTGTTTCGCGATGAAAGCAAACAGATTGTAAAGTTTATCTTTTATTTTTCATTTAATAACATGCAGTCACATAGTGTTGTCATGTCAAGCTGACAAAAAGTTTATATATTTACTGAACTGCAAGCCACTGGAAGAAAACATTAAAATGATTGGGGGGAAAACATTGTAGTTAATGCACTGGTGTAGTGGCATTTATTTTGGGTCTGTTGCTTATGTAATATTGTTTACATTTCGATATTTGTAGAAATGTAACTTGGTTTACATAAGCAGATTCTAAATGTTTAGCATTCGTAATTAGATTACATTATTTTTTAAAATGCTCGTAATCAGATTAGTTACTTTTTTAATCACATATTATAACAAACTATTCATGCAATTGCACTTAATTATCAGCCCCCCTTTTATTCTGTGGTGTGTCATAATGTTTTGCCATAACAATATACAGCTCCTAAATTTGGGGGCACCTTAAAAAAACATAGGCAAGTTAGGTCAAAAGTAATCTAAAAGTAATCCAAAAGTAGTCAGAATGCACAACCTAAACTCTGAGATTACAATTCTGACTACAAATTTGATAAAGTAACTATGGCCACTAACAGAGTATACTGTAATGTACTCAGCCTTTTACCACAGGTAAATGAGCGAGGCACTAATCATCGGGCTCATCGATACACCAAACTAATTGCAAAAACAAATTTGCTTTAGAAAGCCAAAAGTTATATACTGTAGATTTAAAGTGGTAAGTTTTTGTAATATGATAATATCTCTTGCCAGCAGGCACCGGATAATTGACACAGATAATTTACATCAGATTCCAATGTCAGACTAGTTTTGAATTTCGGTTGTATATAAAAATCAGGTTGACGTCAGAACCCAACAGCAGTTTGAGGTCCGACTTCAACGTCAAGATGAATTTTAGTTAATTCACAACACAACATAAAATCAACCAAAGATCAACAGCTAAAGATGTTAGCTTTTAACATTTTATGGATGTCACATTATGACATTAAAGTGATGTTGAATTTTAGTTAGATAATATCGCAACATAAAACCAACCAAAAATCAACACCAGATGACGTCGATATCAGATGTCAGCTGACGTTGGTATTAGACAGCAAATTGATGTTAAATTTTGGTCACCTGACATTGCAACCAAAATAGAACTAAAGATCAACTTCAAATGACGTTGTGTGCCTGCTGGGTTTGTAAAACGAATTTTAGTTAGGTAATTACACAACATAAAACCAACCGAAGATTTAGTTAGTTAGTTAATGCCACAGCCTAAAACCAACCATATATCAACGCCAGTTGACGTTGGTATTAGATGTCAACTGATGTCGGTATTAGACAGCAAATTGGCGTTAAATTTTGGTCACCTGACGTCGCAACCAAAATAGAACTAAAGATTAACGTATGATGTTGTGTGCCTGCTGGGTTTGTAAAATGTATCCCTGGAACGCATAACTCTGACATTTCTGTTTACTAGTCACCAATAAAAAAAATGCTGTTTTAAAAATGGTTTTCCACCATACTTCATTGATTGGAAAAACAGAAAAACCACACCCCCAGACTCACACCATTGGTTGAGCTAGTTTGTCACTTTAAAGGAACTGAGTTAAACTGAATTGTGTGTTTGCTATAACCAGAAAAAATATCTAAGTCATTCACTGTTTTTTTTTTACATCAATTGAGATTACAATGAGGATTTAAAAGCTGATGCTTTACATGTTATAAAGTACTTACTGTACATTAATTGCTTTGTATAATTTTCAAAGAAACACTTGAAGGTTATTGGGTCAGTTGAATCACCTGAACCCAGTGGGAAAAAAAGCCCCTGCTGTAATTTTAACAGGGTCATTCAAGAAAAGCACACCATCAGTTGCATGACTTCCTGGATGTGTCAGAGCAGGAATATGTGTGAAGGAGAGAGAGAAAATAAGTTTATGTGAGTTAGCCAGGTGCCAAAATCCTTCAAGCAATGATCAAAACTTTGAAACATTTGCTACAGCAGGTAGATGGAGGATTGAGCTTTTGGGGATAAAGTTTAACATGAGCACTGGTGCATATACAGTATCTGAGAGCTTATCACTCAAAGCTTACTTGAAAGCCTCCTCTAGCCCTTCTCTGGACCACTCATCACTCCCAAGTGATCTGCAGATTTTGGGGGATTTAGCTGTGAATATCTGTTCCAATGGTAATCCTTTAGAGCTTCATTTATCTTGTCATGATGAGCTGTGAGATGTTGGTGTAAGGATTAGCTTTTCTTTTTTCCTCTCCCTGTCTGATGTCTGTAAACCAGACTGGACAGTGACCCACATCTTTGATCTGGCCCTCTAACTATAAAACAAGGTATTTTTAAGGTCAAAAGACTCATTTAAGCTCACTTGATTAATGTGGGAAGTTGAGGGGCTGAAAACGATCATACTAAATCATATCGTTTTCAAACACATACCATAATCATTGACCTTCAAGGAGTTCTTTAAAGCCTCGCTTATCTTTTCATGGTGTTGCAATGATGTAGGTGTTTGTGTTAATGTTAAATTGCATGATTTCTAGTGTTGAGTAAGCGATTTCAAAAAAGTATTACTAATTGCGTAACTAAAATTGTATTTACTTTTCTAAGTAACTGAATTACTTTTTAAGTAATTTAATTACATGACTCTTTACTACTTAATATACCTATAAATCTCAATGAATAGATATAAATTCAACTGATTTGATTCTTTAAATATGAGTCAAACATGGTCTTTTAAAATGTAATACTTAATATTTGTAATAGAAAATATAAGATTTTAGGATATAAATAGAATTACACTACAAAAGGAAAACTTATATATATATATCAAAACATGAATTTTTTAAAGCAATAAAGACATTTTTTCATACACACTGTACATATATTATCACAAAATAATGTCTGACTCAATTCACTGTTTATTTAACCATCTAAACTGATTACGTTTTAACTCATTACACCAAACACTGGTGAATTCTGTTGTACTTGTCAGAAAATGATGATAACAAGTTCTCAGGTATCATAAACTTTTTTTTACCCCTATTGAAAGTGGCTTGTACTCTTAGCTTCCACTCTGTCTTTTATTTTTTTATTGTTTTAATTTCAGCGGCTCTTAGTATGGCTTTCGATACACTTTTCCGAATGTTCAATGCCAATCTTAGCCAATCATAATGGTTTGTTTTGCGTCAATTTTGAATGTCCACAACCTGTGCAGAGCCACAGGACTCGGAGAGAGGCTGGATTGATCTCCCCACAGATCATACACTCTTAAATGGCTAGTTCACTAAAACTAAAACTAAGTTTCTTTTTCTCCTGTTGAACAAAAGCAAGATATATTGAACTGAAGTATGTTGCCGAAAAACAGCCATTGATTTCCATAGTATTTTTTTCCCACTGTAAAAAATTTGAAGTCAGTACAACAACAAAAAACATAATCCTTATTTCTTTTAGCTTTTCTTGTTCACTCAACTTTTGAAAACATCAGCTGCACTGACCTAAAATTGTTTGTCAGTAATAAAAAAAACATTTAGTTAGGTTAACATGAGATTATTTGTTTTCTGGAGAGGTGAACTACTCTGTAACAAAACTTTTTAAGATGTGCCAATTGAAAATTGTTAGTCTCCAGAACTGAAATGCCTGACGTTGAGTGAACAAAAAAACTTAATCCTTATTTCCTTCAATGTTTTTTGTGTACACCTTTAATTGATAGGACAGTAGAGAGTATAGACAGAAAAGCATGGGGAGAGAGGAAGGATCAGCATAGGGCCTTGAGGCGGTAATCGAACTTGGTTCGTCGTGAACACCAGAGTGTCATAGGTCAGCCTTTCTCTGTGAACTACTACACCATTGGCGTTAACGTGTACTCAACTTTTGAAAACATCAGTTGCACTGACCTAAAATGTCTGAAGTTGAGGAAACGAACAAACTAGTTTGAGAATTGGTACTAAGAAATAATACATTATCAGAACAAACAAACATAGTTAAATTTAAAAAACAGGAAGGAAGCATTTTTCCCTGTTTGCCCTGCCATGTTTTGATCCTTGTCTTGTTTACCGTTATTGTTGTTTTACCTCCTGTCCTGTTTCTAATTCTGTGTGTAATAAATGTTTGTTAACATTTGTCTCTTTTAGTTTTTTTCAATTGAACTATGTTTGGGGTAGCACAGTGTCGCAGTGGGTAGAACAATCGCCTCACAGCAAGAAGGTCGCTGGTTCGAGCTCCGGCTGGGTCAGTTGCATTTCTGTGTGGAGTTTGCATGTTCTCCTCATGTTCGTGTGGGTTGGGTCAGTGCAGCTGATATTTTCAAAAGTTGAGAACACGTTGGCGTCAATAGTGTAGTGGGTAGTGTGTCGACACATGGCACTCCGGTGTTTATGGTGACCTGAGTTTGATTCCTGCCTCGAGGTCCTATGTCGATCCTTCCCCGCTCTTCTCTCCCCATGCTTTCCTGTCTATACTCTTTACTGTCATTAAAGGTGAAAAAAATGCTGAGTACATGAGAAAAAACTAAAGGAATTAAAGATGATGTTTTTTTTGTTCACTCAACTTCAGGCATTCCAGCTCTGCAGACAAACAATTTTCAATTGGCACAACTTAAAATGTTTCTTTACAGAGTATGTCATCTCTCCAAAAAACTAATATTCTTTTGTTAACCCAACTAAATGTTTAATGTACTAAAGGAATTAAGGTATATTTTTTTTGTTGTTGTACTGACTTAAATTTTTTTCAGTGTGCTATGGCTGCTATTTTCCAATCTTTTTCAGAAATCCTGTTTTGTGTTCAACAGAAGACAGAAACTCATAAAAGTTTAGAACCAGTGTGCAAATAACAGGGGCATTTAAGGGGGTCTGACCCCCCTAATTAACGCTTGATCCCCCCTGAAAGACATCAAAACAAGATGTATGGGGGTCTTCCCTTTAATAGTTAAGAAATAGTTTGCTCTGATCTGTCTCTTAAGTAATATTAATAAATAAAATAATAGATAACTTCAATATACATTTGACAACCCCTATAATGGTTCATACTATTGTGAATGTATGTTTGCACCAAAAATATTAATTCATCAGTTTGAAAATGGCAATGGAGCACAGACAGTGTAAGTGTTCACAAAAAATGTTTCTTTAAAAAAGGTGTTTGTAGGTGTCTACACACTAGATCGCACATGGAAGTTAAACAGTAAAGTAAAAAATGTGCAGTTTTTCATGGTCATCCATTAATATGTGCAGGAAAGCAAACCTGTCACTGTTTATTTAATATCAAAAATGTCATTGAGAACCACTCAATATCCCTCAAAACATTGAAAACATAATAACAAGGTTGATTAATAAATAAGATCTAATTGAATTAAAATTGATTTACAGAGGCATATTACCAAACTTAACCAAAAAACTTGACCACCCGATCGTCAATGTATAATTCGCACCCTGTTTAGAACCACTTATTCTGAGGAAATTGCAAGTTTTTTGTTCTAATTTTTGAAACCAGTAGCAAAGTCCTAACAATTCAACACGAGTAGCTGATATATATTACATCACAATAGTCCCATATTCCCACAATATCACTCATTCTTATCAGTCTTGCACAACAGATACCACTGTTTTTGAGCAGTCCAGATATCATAAGCCTGAACTTGGTGACTCTGCTGTTGTTTTTTAGTGTAATCTGTGTCAGAGTTCTGCAGAATGGCACATACGGGCAAACTCTCAGATGCCCCATGCCAGCTACTCTTATCAGGATTTCCTCTGTGAGAGCTGAAAAGCATGTGCAAACACGAGAGAGAAAAAGACAGGCAGGGGGACGTTAGAGCTTTAGGCAGTATTGAATGAGAGTGAGGCTCTGTTGGCAAATTGAACCACACATGAAAGGAGAAAGCAGCATTTATAACTCGGCTTTGTCTGGGGGGCTTATTTGAAACATAAATTAAGTCAAACTACAGGCAAAACGCTGACTCAAAATATTTCCAGCATTAAGAAAATGAATCAGAAAGCATTGTTGGCCAGCTTTCAAACTCTCGCTGTCTGATGTCTGTGAACCTATTAAGCACTGACCCAGAATTCTGATCCCACTCTAAAAGGTATTTTCAGTAGCTTTAGGGTCAGACGGTTCATTTCAACAGCGCTGATAAAACTGGACAGCCACAGTCCCACACATATTCACTCAGAGCATTTCTTTCTTCTTTGTGCCACTAAATTAGTTTCTATTTCATGTATTTAAAGTGTCGAGTAAATAAAGTGTTTGCTTTAATCTCCACAGACTTTTATTGAAATACTTAAACATCAGGGTTGCATTTTGGTAGAACATCAAGACTCCTAGGGCAACGTTTTTTCTTTGCAAATAGCAATCTATTGTGTCGACTTCATTCCCCCCAGCATAGTATATAGCCAAATGTGTCCTAACTTGCCCTCCATTTTTAAGAAGTGGGTCAAACACATATATGCTTTGAACTTTTAGTTCTTGAAGCTTGTTTTGTAAATGAACAATGCAGAAGGTGGCTCATCTGCGTGGGTCAGGTGGAGAATCTGTGTTTCCAGCATAATGGACAATCTCTGCTACTGATAGGTGGTGATGTTATGATGAGATAAACAACTGAGGGAAAAATGTATCAAGCAGTTCCACTGACATTTTGTGTCCAGTGTGAACTGTGACATTCGTTTGAGCTTTGCAATGGAAGTGTGTGTGCATTCTAAATATTTAAAATTAAAAGACATGATGCTATTCTTTTTGAAGAATATATTTTTGAATAATTCTCAAGCTTTTAAAATTAAATAGACTTCTAAGTAAGAATAAAACAAATAAATGCTTCTTTGTAATCAGGGAATTTAAGCTCTGGCGCAGCCTACGGGTGGCGCAAGCTTTATGATTAGTCGGCTTGGTAGCGATGACGAGTGTGGGCGGTGCTGAGAGCTGCGCGACCTCAATGCAGCAAGTGTTTACAAGTGTGAAGTTCCATGAAGGAGCTCCAGATGGAAACTTTTGTTTTGTGTTTACCTTATGATTAAAGTTGTAGCACGTCCGCCGATTCCCGCCTCAAAATGAACGAGTTTGAGACACTTGTACATTAAGGTAGCATCACAAAAAACAAAACACCAGCGAAACTACACAGAGGAACATAAACACCTACTACCAGCTAGCGTTTCGGAAGTGTTATTACAGAGCATTACAAACATGGTTGTTGCTAGATCGGATATGGTTTCCGCTGGAAGTTAATGAAAATTATTTATATTATTTAGTAAATTTCCCATTTATTGTATTTTATTAACGTCTACCCCAACCCTAAAGTCAACCGCCACAGTACTGTAAAAACAGTAGTTGTACCGAGTAAAAGATATGCTCTCTATTAAATTAACTTACCCATTAACAAGCACGGCTATGCGCATTGCATGTGCCATGGGTCACGTCGATCACTCGACTTAGAAGTAGCTTTAGGAGGGTTTGGGGGGGGTTTAACCCCCTTAATTACGCTTGATTCCCCTGAAGAACATCAAAACAAGATGTATGGGGGGTCTGCCGACTCTGCCCTTTAATAGTAAGAAACAGCTTTCTCTGATCTATATCCTAAATATTAATAATTGAAAATGTATTGGCGGTTCATTCCGCTATGGTGACCCCAGATTAATAAAGGGACTAAGTCAAGAAGAAAATTAATGAATGTATAAAAATGTATAATATAAATGTACATTGGACCCCCCTATAACAGTTCATACCATGTGAATGCATAATCGTGCTAATCAATGCTAGGAAAAATATCATTCAACAGTCCGAAACTGGCAGATCTAGAGCACCGATAGACATCTTAAGTATTCACAAAACACATTACATGTAAAATAGGAGTTTTTATCTGCATGTAGCTTAAAAAATAGACATAATCTGTATAGTTTAACCTGCAGTAACCTCAAAAAAAGTCACTAAATATCTGCTATAACATTACAGCGCCTCTGGCCACACCCCGTTGCTGCGCGGAGTGTATGCGTTTGTGATCTCACTAGCCAGAATAAATTTTTTTTGTAGTCCCCAAACTTCGTTCTCTGTAGGCTTTGCTAAGCTAACTCTGTAAAAGCCCATGTCTCCCTTTGCATTGAACTTTGAGCATCTTACATTCAAAGATGTTATGTTCACACATCTACATTACACATCAACTAAAGTTCAAAATATGATATTGTAGTGGACCACCACTTTAATCATACAGCTAAATTAATACTACTCTGTATTTAAATGAACAGTTACACTGTAACAGTGGCAGCTTAAAATAAAGTTTTACCAGTTATATGCATATATTTTTTAATTGTGATTTTTTTTCATCAAAACATGAACACAATATAATATTAAAGTCATTGTATTAAGTAAAAAAATATAGCAAAGTGCTTTATGGCCATGTAACACCATCATTACTGAATCATTAGTGTATTATGTATACAGTAAGCAGTACCTGCAAATCCATAACAATACAAAACAGCATGGTGGTGGTGAAGAGTGTACGTGCACATGTTTGAAATCAGTGTCTCTCTCAGAGAGTGGAGCACATTCCACAGTTCCTGCTGGGCTTTGTGTTCAATACAGCAGCTCTGCCTCACGCATGACGAGTCACCGAGACACGGGGTCACAGAGGGGAAAACACCTCGCCTAGAGCAGAGCATGATTAATTGTTAAAGATTTCAATCTTGAATCAAAAGCCCACGCAATCTTAAGATTATTAATCTCTTGATGATCGCAGCTGTACATTCAAGTCTGCGTTTGACCCAGAGAGTTATTGTGTATGGTAAAATGAAACCGCTTCAGTCTTTCAGTCTCTTTAACCTGTATTGTTAGTTTACAAACTTGCAAACTATCACTGAAATACTGGGATAAAACTTTATATTTTGGACATAAACATTGATATCTAGACTATGATGGTCAAAATCACACACTTGATGCTTCAAATGAATGTTATAGCAATTACATTGTTCAACCCAGGCTCATTCTGATTTCATACCCCATATACATTTCTGGAGAGAGCAAAATAAAACCCAGGAGCTACGTTTTTTGGCAGTTTTTGTTTTCGTTTATCCACCAGAGACCGCTGTGTATGCTTTTTCAGATCTCAAATTTCCCTCGTGAGTGCATTCGCCCCTGCTGTTCTCATGTAAATCCCAGAGACCGCTGTAGACTGACTGATTTACTGACTGATCAACTGACCGATACCCCCACCCTCCCCCTTCCCTAAACACAAACCAGTAGTGTTTTAAAAAGCAATCCAGAAAAAGAAAAGCCCCATGATTTTTACCACATTTTAATCCTGTTATTTACTTGTTTATTCTATTAGTTAGCTTTTGCTTTTGTGTTAAGCGCTTTCTGGAATCGTTCTTCACTGAACTCGAACCCCATTGTCACGATCAACTCCGTTCTGCGTGTCAAGTTTACTGACGTATATGTCAAGCTACTGGACAAACTGGTAACAGCGGAAAAGCCAGAAGCAAGAAAAGGAACGGCATCATAACGCCCCATAGTGTTTGTTTTAAAGATGAAATGCAGCCATACGTAGCTCTGGCTACATAATTCACAATCTCCAGAAATGTATATAGGGCTACAATTTCAGAATGAGCCTATGTTGACATTGTTTTACCAATAAGTGTCAGCAAGCAACTATTAAGAACAGTATAATTAGTTCAAGATTAATTAAAAATTTATGTTTTTCATAATAAAACCTAAAGCTTATGAAGCCTGCATTTTCAAATCATTAATTGAAAATGACCTAAAAATATATATTAAATCAAAAAGTCCCAAAAAGCCATGGTTTACATTGAATTTACAATGGCCAATGTTGTTACTGCCCAAACCCCCTTAGGTGTTATATTTACTGTAGTGTAAACCATGGCTTCATGCAGCATTTGTGTACGTTTTTATAATTTCTTTTCCTATTTAAAACTAAATAAAGGAAGTTTATCCATTTTCCTACCCTAAACCAGCAAAAACCCTCCTTTTCTTTATTTCATTTTAAACAGGAAAACAAATGATCAAAAGGTACAAAACGGCATACTGCTTTTAAAGGGCACCTATGGTGAAAAATCTACTTTTCAAGCTGTTTGGACAGACATATGTGTAGGTATAGTGTATAGACTGTCATATTGGGGTGATACAAACACACCCAGTGCTTTTTTTTCAATTTAACAACATAAAAACGGTGGACCAATTGGAGGTGTTTTGAGATCGACCGCAACTTTACGTAGGAGTGCGGTCCCCCCGCCCACCAATATTGATTGACAGATGTGCATTACCATCTTTTACCACCATAAAACTATACAAAGACACATGATTCTGTATTCTCTGCTTGGTCTGTGTCTGAGTCCTACATGTACGTCTGAATGCTGGTACTCATGTTGCTTCTCTCTGTCTGCCTGTCTATTGCAATACACACAGCGGGGGAGCTCTTGGCTCCGCCCCCTTGTTAAGTTGGGCGGGAAGTCGAAACTAGTTTTCATGTGAAGCAACACGCCCCTAAAACAGCAAACTGTGTACACGCCCCCAAAATGACACTTTTTAAGACATCATAATAAAAAAATATGAATTGTGTTTTGAACTGAACCTAAACTGGCACACTCACAAGAACCATAATATTAATATTACCTCTTAAAAAGGGTTAAAATAGATGCCCTTTAAATTATAATTTCTTATATAAAGCGAGGTCTAATAAAATAAAACATAGCAATAATAATATTATGATATTAGTAAGCTAAAACTTTATTCTTCTGCCAAACAATGTAGTTCCTCAGAAACCGTTCTGCTTGTGGCATAGCAATCCTGATGTAATGAGATCATAGGTGTGTGTTTATAGAGTAATTTACAACAGCTTTGAACACGTCTCAACCAATCAGAATCTAGGACCAAAACTATCAATTTTATAACTTGATAAAAAAATATGCATCACTATATTTTGTGAAAATATGAAATATACATAGAAATATTTGTTTAAAACCTATATAGATTGCGGTAATTATCATGTATGATCCCATAATGTCAGATCCCAAATTACTTGTCTATTCAGGATTGTGAGTAAATTAATTTTAAACAGACAAACAAACAAAAAAAGTGCTTCTCAGTTTATCCACAATTGTGCAGCTCTAACCTGTTTCACCTGTTTGCTATTCCTCTGCAAAAGTGCTAAACATTTTATATTATGTTGTAAACCAGCGAAAAAGAAAACAACGGCGCCAACATTCTTCTCAGAACTGTTTTTCCCATCCCAAAGGAAGACATAAAAATAACATGAAGTCGGCACAATTTCTGAAGTACATTTTTGCTCTTATGCCATGTAAATGAAGTGTTTAGATATTGTTCTGTAAGTGGGTAAAAGGTTAGCACTGTAAATAAAAGCTGAACATCCTGATGTTTAAAGCGTCCATAAACGCCTCAGATTTCTACCTAAAAGCGCCGCAGTGCAGCCCACGGCATTTTTCTCTGTCTTTAAGTTAATGAACCGCCATTTCCTCCAAAGCAGTCCATCTGCAATCATATCTCACCGTAAATAAACAACATCAACAGCACAAAAACATATGTTTGCTTTTTGTCAGATCTGATTAGGTCAGTAGAGTTTTTTTATTTATTTTTTATTTAATGTTCTTTATGGTAGATTATGGTTATTATCATGCTGCCTTGCCAAATAGGTCAGTATGTTGAAAGCATTTTTGTTTTATCTAATGCCAGCTGATCATAATTGAATCAGTCGTCATTTAGTTGAATACATTTCTGAGTATTATCAGTATTTAAAACGTTGTATTTCTTATTTTTATGACACATTTTTACTTTGTTTTTGTAAAAATGCATTTAAGAGCTGCAGGTGATACACATAGTTGTATACACTCACTGTACAGTTTGTTGTCGAGAGATGATAGATTCACAACAAAAATAAAATGTTTTTTGGGGTTTTTTGCATTGAAGGTTGAATGAATCAAGTGCACTCAGCACATTACACAAAATGTATATCCTAATTCAAACAGATTTCTGTGAAGAAGCATACAGTATTTCACCTGTACACTGTAAAAAAAAGATTTGGTCACTCAACTTAACTTAGTTAAGTCATCTTGTTGCATTGACTCAGTTAAGGTGTATTGACTTAATTCTTTAATTGACCCAACTTATTTCAAGTTAACTAGACTTGCAAAGTTTAGTTTTAATAGGTTAACTTACATTATCAAGTTAGCAGAACTTGCCAAGTTTAGTTTAAATACATTAACTTACATTTTCAAGTTTACTGAACGTTATCTAGAAGGTTTTCTCAATTAGAAACAGAACAGACAACGAAATACATCGCACATTTTACTGAAGGCCTTTACTCCTAATTTAGCAATTACACACAATGTACTTACAATATAATTGTCTTCAAAGTATTTTTTTCTTATAATGTAATTTTTACAAAGTAATTGTAAAGTAAAAAGTAATCTGGAGGAGAAAAAAATAACTGTAAAACTCTAAAATACACAACTAACACAAGCTCTTCGGGAAAAAAAAAATGACACCAGAACTTGAAAAATTATAAAATCTGATCTCAAAATCTTTATTTAATTATATTTTAGGTATACTCTTTTTACTTTAAAATGTACTCTTGCACTGCAGATATCTGCTCAAATTAACAGTTTCTGATTTCCAGGAGTCATCTCTCTGCTCAGCTCTTCAGAATCTGTGTGCTGTATAAAAAACGCAAAACAATAAAAAATCTTTTCTTTCTTTACATTACAAAATCTAAAACACTAAAACTGAAAAACATAAACAAAACATGTACACCAAATCTTACTTGGTGTACGTGTCCTACAAATTATTACTTGCTGATGGCAGTGCGTCAGCTTTTAGTGTCTTATGACAATTCATTGAAGTTTACACAATCAAGACCAGAGTAATCACTAAATCTTTAAAATATAAATTTACTGAAATCTTTCAAAATGTTTGTCTACTGTTGGGATATATTTGGTAAAATATATCTGGGAATCTGACCCTCTGGAAATGTGCTGCAACCTTTAGAATGAGAAAATCACATTTGGGTAAATTATTGTAAATATTTGTTCTTAAATATTTGACTACTGTACATTTATGAATTTAAATACTGGTAAAACCTCACCTTTAATATGTCAGTCTGCTCTTTGGGAACAGCTTTTTAAAATGAGCAAAGTACATCTAAATAATTATTGTTAATATTTAAAAATATATTTTCTACTGTGTATAAATGGAAGATCCATTCACATCTATATAAAATACTTGCAGTAGATTAGTCAGGGAAGTAGAAAAGTACTATTTTATACACATATTGAGATATTGCAAAGTCAAACCTAAAACTTTACTAAGCTTTATGAATGTGGTCAAACTCCACGTGTATTAGCAGAGGTCTAATCTGCTCTAGGAACATTTATACTGAGAACAATATATTGACAATAAGGTCATATATGTCATTTTACAAGTTATAACACAAATTTTAAGAAGCATTACTTACCAAATGTGGTGATTGAACAATTAAAATATCTGGTGAAAAATATTCCATATGTCTGACAACTGGCAGTTGGCAAAAATGACTTAATGGTGCATATTCCACCACCTGCTGGATTGGTAGTATGGACCGCAACATAAAAGATGCTGGTTCAGCATATGTTGTCAACAAACACTCTATTACAGACTAGTCGAGACAGCGAAAACTTACCAGGTTAAGTTGAATTACCAACTTTGTTGTTTCAACTTACAAAATCATGTTGAAAAAACTAAAAAGCAGAATCATTTTTACAGTGTATAGTGATCTACCTTCAGGAGCTAGCTAGCTAACCATTATCACAAACTTTCATTGTTACCATTAATGTAGCTTTTCTATGTTTCCACTGCAGGGTTTGTCATATATTCCTTATTTGCACTCTGAGAAGAGGAGAGGCAGAGTCCCTCACCCTCAGGACACCTTCAAACCTCCAGCATGGCCAAAAGAAGAGCCACATACCAACACCGCACTCAGGAACAGCTCCGGGGCCACGGGTCCCAAACGCTGTGGCGTCCCAGACTATCCCGAACAGAGACATGTGCATCTCCGCCAGAAACGATATGTGCTCTTTGGAGGACGCTGGCCCAAAACTGACCTCACCTACAAGTAAGGTTTACAAAAATTAGAAACGATTATAAGTAATTTATGATGTTGTTACAGTTATATCAGGGAAAAACTTAAGCTTGCGGTTGAGTGTAAAAAACAGATAATAATAGTGAAGCAGAAGAAGAACATCCACACCATAAAAGCTAAAATTACATGTATAGACAACTGCAGACAAACTGAGGAAACCACAGGCTATAAAAACAAACATAATTGAAGAACCAAACAAAACACAGGTGACACTAATAATAAACCATGGAAAAAGATAAGAGTCTCTAAATAAGAATCTCAAAACCAAACTAAATGCAACACATTTAAGATATTATACGTATTGGCATTTGTAATCATTAAAAAATTTTGTTTAAAAAACATTATAAATATTATGTTCATATAATATTATGTCACATACTGAGAGAAAAAAACACTGGTTGGTTGTAATTGTGATCATTTATTTTAAGTTGCTTTTGAAAAAAAGTATCTATTAAATTAATGCATTAATGTGCATTAATTAAGCAAATATATATTTTTTTATTATATTATATTTATTCTATATTTTATTATTATAATTACATGCATGTTGGCTACAAATAAGTTCCTTAAAAACAATTATATATTTTAAATAGTAAACGTAAGCTTCCAAATGTTCCAAAGTCTTTCTGTTTGTAACAAAAAGGTTATTTTTCTTTTATTCTATATCTAAATGAATGATAACATTTGTGGGCTTATATCTTTATTCTGATCACACTTGCAGCAGGCAGTTAATGTGGAGGAATGTAGGGGCTTTACAGTCATTGCCTGTTTTTGAAAAAGAGGTAATCAGCCACATTTGTACAGGGGTCTATTCACAGGCAGCATAGTGTAGATGCATCCGGTTAAAGATGTAGGATACACACTTTTTTATTTCTGTGGTATTGTTGCTTTGTGTAACATTTTCATGGCTGAATAGCATAAAGCTATGCACTTTATGGATTAGAATGGGGCATTATGTATAAGATAAATGAGATGTTTACATTTTCTTGTGATACATTGCTCATGCAGCAATGCTAGAACGTTAATATTACTTAAATAAAACCATAAGACTAAAACCATTTAAATAAAAAAGCAGTATTCTGGTTAAGTAAGAGGTTATTCCAGTTTCCTTTGTGTGTTGGTTTCATCAACCCATTATACCCTTTGTCTCTCTGCTGGTTCCACTCAGTTCTGAATCTCTTGTGGTCCATTTGTTCCCTTCTTGCTCATAGTCTCCAGAGTTCCCACCAAGCCTCCCTCTTCTGTCTCTTTTTCCTAACCAAGCCCTTTAGTGGCCATTTCACCACTGGCTCTAGTTCTTCTCCTCTTTTTCATGCACTACTTTCAGTTAGTCAGTCAGCTTTTATTTCTATAGTGATTTTTACAAAGTAGACTGTGTCAAAGCCGCTTTACATGGAACAGACAAAGGAAAGTAAAAAGCCATAACAAAATTTCAGATTATAGGACATATTCATCATTTCAGATAGACAGCTGGGTAATGGTAGAATTTTGTAGTTTTTGTTAGATTCATATCAGTTTAATGTATATGTCACTGTTGAATGACCAACACTAACCCAAACCAAGCAAGCTAGAGACTAAATAATATGTTGAAAACTTCCACTATGGGGATTTTGCTACATTCCAATCATCTGAAAGAGTATATAAACGGGCCAATGAAATGCCAATGAGTTGGCAGATAACCAACACGCCTTGGACGGGAGACGAAGCTGACTCCACCAGGAAGAGGCACCACGTGGGTCCGTAATGGCACTCTCGATCTGGGGAATCGACTCATACCCCCTGGCTGTTCCACCATCAAGGGTGGTGAGGGCAGAGGCGCAAGCAGATCGAGCAGAGAAAGGTGCCCTCCAAGACTGCGTGAGCCTACTGTGCACTTCCGGGGAGAAAGGGATGGGGGGATAGAAGGTCTTGCCTTCTTGCCTCCTCCACATACACCCATCAAGTCAGTCTGGCTGCAGGGCTGGGGGATAAACCATCTTGAAGCCCACGGCCGAAGCAGTCCGAGAAAGCACGGTTACCATGTCTGCTTCTAGATACGACCTCGCGCTTGCTACCCCAGATGGAGGATGCGGGTTTGAATCCTTCATCAGACAATGACAGTCCATCCTCCAATGCAGCAATGGACATCTGAGCCTCTGTGTCATCAAGTGAGAGGGCGGCCATCCGAGGACGGAGCACTTCTCTCATTCAAAGCTTGGATGGAGCGCGTGGAGGAGTGAGAGGTCCGCAAGCCCGAGGGTGGCGGATTTACTCCCACTGTAACACTCAGATCTGCCCGAGTGCCCACCGCGGAGCGGGGGACAACTGGGGTGGGTGGCCCTTTTCAAGAGTGAGCCGCGATCTTAACTGCGCAACAGACATGCCACCGCAGTGATGACATGCACTGCCCGCGAGCACCGCTTTAACATGCTAGACCCCCAGCATGAAACTCAGTGCTTGTGCCCATCATCCGGGGACAGAAAACCAGCGAATCCAGAAACGACGTGAAAAAAGATGTGCTGCACGACTGTGTTGCTCTTTTAGGAAATTCACAACTACATATACCGCTCTGGAGGACCAGACCCAAAGAACGCCAGGCAAGGGAGAAACCCAACTTGACCGTCTGCCGCCACATATCACACACTCTGAACCAGGAGAAGTAACCCGCTTTCTCGTTCTCTCTCTCTCTCTCTGTCGTAACAGCCGGAGAAAACCCTCATCAACTCTCTCAGAAGCTTGTGAAAGACTCTGAAGCGAAAAGGATGCTTCAGCTTGGCATGCGCTGTGCTTATATTTCCAAATTGATTGCAAATTGCTACAGCTGTGCACGCTGACACTGCCAACTCATTTTATTGGCCCGTTTATTTTCTCTTTCAGATGATTGGATTCTAGCGAAATCCCCATAGTGGAAATTTTTAACATAGCATTGAAGTTCCCCTGCCGAAGGGAAACCAAGATTGTGTAAACTTCTGGTTTAGGAGAGACAGACAGACTGACATGAGCGTTGCAATCATTTCTATTACAGTGTCTTTTTTGGAAAGTGTTTCCAGTCACTGTTGCCCTCGTCCTGGTCTGAATGCATGCGCCTTGGATCTGACGGACTCCAGCTCTTTCATGGCAAGTAGATACTCTAGCTTCATCTAAGGCTGCTGAGCCCTGGACTCGACCTCAAGCATCTTTCAGCTTCTTATTGGCTCTACAGTCTCTTGTCTGCAACGAGGACCGTCAGTCCTTTGACTCCCCTACACTTCTTTGTCTTTCAGCTTTGCCTTGATCAGTCCTTCACCATGGTCTTCCAGTTCTCTTGCTGTGCCTTGCCCATCTACCCCCTGGATCTGTCAAGTTCCTCTTTCCCTCCAGTTCTACTTTGACCCCCCCCACCTCCATCTTGGCCTACTGGGCCCCCTTCTCCACCTCAGTCCTGCAAGCCTGTGATTACACATCCATGCTCCAGTTCTGGGGTGTCACCCTAGGTTTTTGTATCTCACGAGTGTACCACCATTGGCTCTGTTTCATGGCTTTTCCCCATGCTGTCATTGAGACCCTCTCCACCGTGGGCCTCGGTTTGATCTGCACTTTGGGTCCCTACATAATTTCTCCTGCTCCTGGTTTCTCTCATCTTTATTACAACCCTGGTCTCTCTCCCCATTAATCTCTCTCTCCCCATTGGCTTCAAATCCTCTGCCTGCTCTCCTTCCATTCTTATGGTGTTTTCACACCAGATGCAGTTAAAGTATTAAGTGTGAGTGATTTACATGTAAAGTTTATGCAAAGATACGATTAGACAACCAGATGCGCTATTTACGTGAATTAAGTGGTGCACATTATGCGATTTGAGTGAATGGCATTGTGCCAATTGAGCGTTTCAGCCATTTGTCATACTTAACGCATGATTCGCACAAATTGCTTGAGTTGAAAAATCTTTGAATCATTGTTAATCAGGAGCTTGCTTTAGTAGAGGTGTGATTATGGCGTAGCTTCTGTAGTTGGTGTCATAAAGAGAAATCCTCCTGCCGACATGGGACAACAGGTCATCAAACTGGGACCGGCTCAGTCAGAAGTACTGTTGAAAGCAGCTGTCATCTACAGTAGGTGCAGCTTCTGGAGGAGTTGATGAACTTGCCAAGCTGGATGCACCTCAGAAAAGTCTGATGGACCCAGAAACAGTGCCAAATGAATCTACTCTAATTTTCAGCTTTCTTATAGCATATAAAGCGCAGTTACTCCCTCAAAAAAATCCACGTCAGCTATGAAACTGGGGTTGCCAGGCAGACAGTCGCTCCTCCCATGAATCGAATATTGTGAATTTAATTTTATGCACAAATAAAGTAATCTCAAAACATCCAATTGCGTGCACATAACACAATCTATTTGTGCAAGCTGTGTCTGGTGTGAGCACCCCATTAGATGAACTCTTTTATGGTGCAAGTACATGCCTTCTGGTTGGGGAGCTTCTGTCTGGTTTGGCTTCCTTTCTTTTTGCTCTCCTCTTGTTTACCTGGTTTGTTAACAAGTCCTAGGCATGTTTCTATTCCTTTTGATCACTCTACATGTATTTGCATTAATGTTAAGATGTTCATATGACATGAAGTCAGTCTTTTTATATTTATAAATTTTGTTAGCATACAAGAAAAAAGCACTATAAATAGCATCCATACTGCAGCACTGGGGCTAAATCTAGACACATCCCTTCTTTTACACAGACAGGTGGGTGAAACTTCTGACAAAGCTTGGCTTCCTTTATTAAAATGTGCATTTATAAATAGTTTCTGATACAAGTAGTAACAGCTTATGTACGTTCCTGTTAACTTGAGCTATGCAAATTATTACTGCGGTTAACACAAAAAATGTGAAGAATGCTCAAGTGCTTACAGTTCTTTAAATGACTATAATAAAAGGTTAAAATGGTAAGTGAAGATCCAGAACAATCTGATACAGTGTTTGGGCTTACATAAACCCGGCAGAGAGAGTTTGGCTCCTGTCAGGAACTGGGTCATGAAGCTATCTACATAATAACACCAAAACCACACTTTCATTATGCTTATAAAACAGCCAATCTGAACATATTATGAGACCATGTGACACATTTACCAGACAGATGCCTGTGGTGATGAATAATAAAGATAAATCACTGGTGGTCTCTGATGTGGGATTGTGTCAGTTGGTGGTCCAGCAGTGAAAGGCTGGTGGTCTGTAGCACAATGCGTTTACACAGGAGCAAAAGCAATCACATGTTTTGTGTTGATAAACATATGTCCATGTGTATGCAGAATCCAGCGCTTTCCATGGCAGATGCGTGAGGATAAAGTGAGGCGGATTTTCCAAGAAGCTCTGAAGGTCTGGAGTGATGTCACGCCCCTCACCTTTACTGAGGTCGTTAACCAGGAGGCAGACATCGTCATTGACTTTACAAGGTAAACAACAACAACAACTACATCAGTATGCTGGGGTCCGTTCTTCGTACGTGGCCTACTCAATTAGCTGGATTTGGTTAATGATGATTTGACACTATCCTGGATCTTTTAATCTTGATAACTGATCTCTGGCTAATTTGGTTCTTTAAACAAGTTCACAAATCAGATTAAAATGTCCGGATGAACTTATCCAAGATCGCTGCGTGTGTTGTGAGGAACAAATCTATCGATTCTCGAAATTGTGATCAGCTTTAACGAATGGCTGATGGCACAACAGTGTAATGACATCCTCTGATTAATATTCAATTATCCATGTGAGAAAAAATTAGATAAAATTTGTAGTAAACGGTTTGTTAAATGTGACACGCAAAAACTTTCCACCTTTGTTATGCGCTACAGGCTTTACTTTTATTTAGCAATTTATGTAGTTTTACATTTAGAGCAGGTTTTCTTTATTATACTAGCCTAGGCCTATTCAAGTATCTTTATCTGTTTAATGAATCTAAATTAATTTTGCATTAAAATTTTGCATTTTTTTATGTTGGTATATGTGTATATAACTACTACTATAAAAAATATCAGCATTCGGTACGTACTTTCAGTATCTCCTTTGCTTGGACTGACCCGATCTCATTCTGTTTACATGAAATAAGCCTGCTCCCGAGCAGGTTTGACCTACCAGAACTGTTGGTATGACAACAACTCTCGCATGAGTTTTGAAGAACAAAACGACCCTGGATCCACGTACGAAGAACGAATCCCAAGATTGTTTCATTTTTTTTTTTTTTTTAAGGAATAATAATTTATGCAGTCATGCAATCGTTTTGACAGCTACTATGCCAGTGATTTGATGCTTCACAAAAGCAGACACCTTAACCGATTTAAAATGCTTTTGTGATGCAAAATTAATTTAAACAGCCATTTATTAAGGAACTTGAATAGGCTTACTGTAATAAAGAAAATCCACTCTAAAAGTAAAACTAAATTAAATGCTAAACACTCTTGACACATGAGAGTGTAAAGCTTGCAGCCCACAACAGGTAGAAAGTTATTGTGTGTCATATTTAACAAGCGGATTACTACAAATTTTATGTAAATTTGTTCACATGGATAATTAAATATTAATTAGATGATGTCATTACGCTGATGTGCCGTCAGCCAGTTGTTGCATTGCTGATCATGAATTCGAGGATCGATAGATCTACAACACACGCAGCAATCTCAGATCAGTTCATCCAGACATTGTAATCTGATTCGCAAGCTTGTTTGAAGAAAAAATTTGCCAGAGATCAGTTATCAAGATTAAAAGATCCAGGATCTGCCAAATCATTTTGGTCTAATTTGAGCAGGGTACAAAGAATGGACCAAAACACTCCAAAATTATCTGTCCATGACACAATTGAATAGAAGCAAACTGGTACAACAAAAATGAAAATGCAGTATATTGGATCACACCAAAAAATACAGCTTCTTAAAATAAACTCCAACCTTTACACAATTCTAACATCTTTACTATTGTATGCTGAAAGCCAGAAATATTTGCATTCTAAATACACACATAGTATATATATTATATGAAATATAATTTCATATGTATATCTTTAGGTATAATACTGAACCAATTAATATGTGGAAATTTTGTAAATATATTTGCATCCAATATATTATATTGGATGCAATATATTTTTTTCTTTCTGCTATGATAATTTTGGAAAAATAACTAAAGAATGAAAAAATCCAAACAAAGGAATAAAACTGAATGCTTAGTTCTAGCCACTGTGAATAGCGATGATGCTTAAATGTAATTCTTTATTTTTATGTGACAATTTTACTGTAGTACAGTTATATTACTGCATAACTGTCTTTATCTTTCTATGTATTCAACATTAGGTACTGGCATGGTGATAATTTGCCTTTTGATGGCCCTGGTGGGATCCTGGCTCATGCGTTTTTCCCGAGGACACATCGAGAGGGAGACATTCATTTTGATTACGACGAGTCTTGGACAGTTGGGAATGAACTTGGTAATTTGTAAATCTTATTGCTTCACTGCCTCTTAGTCATTTGGAAAGCTGATTTTTTTGGGGAATCCAAAAGAATGGCATAGAGATAATACACATTTTTGGAAATGGATCAGCGAATGTAACATTGATTGTGCTTACACATCTGTAAAACAAATTCCCTGGAAAGTTGTTATACATTTTTGGCCACATTTCCTTTACTTTGAAAAGCTGAAATAAAGGGATAGTTCACCCAAAAAGAAAATTCTGCCATCATTCTCCATTCTGTGCAACATAAAGGAGGATGGACTGAAGAATGTTGGGAAAAAGCTGCCATTGACTTCCTTTTGGAATATGGAAGGGAATTGCTGCTTTTCACCCCAAAATTCTTTAGAATATCTTGTTTTGTGTTAAAATTCCATTCAAATAAAAAATTACTAAACTTTTATGTAAATGAGTAAGTAAATTATGGGGAAATTTTGATTTTTAGGTGAACTATCTCTTTAACGGTGTTTCAGTACACAAGATGAGAAACTGTAAAAAGTGATTAACTGACTTTACTTAAAAAAGTAAACCATTTGCTTTTGCTTTTCCCAAGGAAAAAAATACATTGTCTCAAAGGTAAATTATTGTTTTTACAGACAATGACTTAATTGAATTACTTTGGTTTGACCTAAAATCTAAATCCAAGTGAAGTTGTACATTGGACTATTTTAAAAGCATATAATGTTAGGCTATGCTATTGCTTTTCCTATAGTCTTTCAACCATGCAAGCAAGCTACCTCAATAATGAGGTCAAGTATAGATATATTTGTCATACAAGATCGTAATAAAATTCAGATTAGAAATGCATAAAAACTGAAAACACATAAACAACAGTACTGTTTTTTCATGTGGTCACATGACAAAAACTGCTAGTTCAAGTTAAAAATATAACTTAAAAACAAATGTTTTTAAGTTTACTTAGGGGATTCAATTTTTTTTCTATCACTTAACCCAATATAAAAATGTACTTTGAATGAAAGACCTTTTTCAGTGTTTTCAGTGAATGATATATAACTACTGTTAACTTATGTTTGTTTTGTACTTAAAATTGGGGTTCCTCTGAATTTCAAAATCAGATTTTCTGAATTTCACCATTCATTCCAACAGAACAGTTCAATTTCTTTGCATATCTATCAGACTCAAGTCTCAAACTCATTCTACATCTGTATTGGACTTAAGTGATTATGAATTGCTTTGTAACTTGTGATTTAGGCATTATAGAAAGTGTAATGTGTGTGACTGCATATTTCTGGTTTTCTGTCCTCTAATTCCACACATTCCTCTAATTGACACACATCTCTCAGCTGTTGTATGAGAAAATCACTTGGCATCGTGCTGACGCTTACATCATTACTACAGAAGCTGATGCATCAGATATTCACGAGCCCATCTAAACAAATCGGATCGAACAAATCAGCAGTCATTCCTCAAGTGAAGATTAAAAAAAAATAAAAAATCAGATTTGTCCACAAAAATCTGATAAAAAAAATCTTCAGTTGAGGAATGACTGCTGATTTGTTTGATCTAAAAAAGGGGGGGAAAGAGCTTCATTTTGTTTGTTTGTCCTACAGGAACGGATCTTCTTCAGGTGGCAGCCCATGAGTTTGGTCACGTCCTGGGTCTACAGCACTCACTGGTGCCTGGAGCCATCATGTCCCCATTTTATAGTTTCTCCTATCCTCTCAAGCTCAGCGAGGATGACAAGAAGGGGATCCAGTACCTGTACGGACCGCCACTTCGAGCTCCTCCACAAATCCCAGCAGAAACCAATGACATTCCCAGTGCAATCCCAGTGAGTAGCTAAACACATCTTCCATAAATTATTTTCAGCAGTGAAACAAATACACCTCAACAGCATTTGGGTGGCAGAATTGTTTCGTAAGGCCAATTCATACCACACAGAAGAACAGCAACAACAAACATCAACAAAAAAGTTAGCTATTGGATTTAGAATGGTGTGATAAATGACTGTGATGTTACAATAATTAAATAATTACTTACTTTATCAGTCTCAGGGCTAAAATAGACATTTATGTGAAGCCTATCTGGTTGCTTTACAGAGTTTGATGTTGTTTGTTGGAAAATCAAGGGACACTGATTGGATGTTTCACGATCCAACAAACACTGATTGAACATAAAAAATAAACTCCAACCAATGGCAACAGATGCAGACAGGGTTAACGCACTGATCAAACAAACTCCAACATATGTGTTTCTTGGTGTTTATCTGTGGTATGAAATGGACTTTATTGGTGCTGATTAGTAATTCTGTGGAAATGTTTTTGTTGTCTTAAGGATTGTTTGATTAATACATTTAGAAAAACATTATATATTTATACAAATCTTATTTAACATTTTATTTTATATATTGTCCAGGGAGAATTCATTATTACTTTAGTTTTAATAATAATTATTATATTTGTACTTTGTATTTTATTTATGTATTTTTTTTTACTTTATTAAGGAAACACAAGCGAATATCGGTCTCTACAAATGTGCAATTTTCCACACTTAACCCACGTACACATAGCAATTCTTCTTGCAGAACATAACAGACAAATGAATGAACAGTCAAAAAAATATATAAAATCAAATAAATAAATAAAAAAGGTCAATGAAATAATTAAATAAACAATAGTGTGGTTTTGTTGATCATTACAGTTACAGCAAGATAAATAAGAATGATAGCCACCTACTTCTTGGTTATTGTGATTTTGGTTGTGCTGAACTTTTTCTGGGTCAATAAATCCAGTGTAAAAGATGACTACATCAGTGTAAATGCAAACGTGAGGGCTAGTTGTGACCATGAAATGATTTCTTAAATGACCACTTTGAAAGGTGTTAATTTGTCAAAATAATACAGTAGTGGCCTTTAATGTGTATAAAACCTATTAGATGAGTCTCTGAGAGAGAACTTAATTTTCTCCAATTTCAGAAGACCCAACATGTCATGTAACCAGACTTTGATTGAGGGTGGTTGGTGGGATTTACTCATTAAGAGAATTTTCTTATGGGCAACAAGCGAGGAGAAGGCGATGGCATTATTATTGTTGTTGTTCATTCATTCATTTATTTTCCTTTGGCTTAGTACCTTTGTTCATCAGCGGTCGCCACAGCGGAATGAACTGCCAACATATCCAGCATATGTTTTACACAGCGGATGCGCTTCCATCTGCAACCCAGCATTGGGAAACAGCCATACACTCTCACATTAGCACACATACAATAAGGCCATTTTTGTTTATTTAATTCACCTATAGCGCATGTCTTTGGACTGTGTGGGAAACCGGAGCACCCATAGGAAACCAATTGCGAACATAGGGAGAAAATGTAAACTCCACACAGAAATGCCAACTGACCTAGCTGGGACTCAAACCAGCAACTGTCTTGCTGTGAGGTGACAGTGCTAACCACTGAGCCACTGTGCCGCCCTGTTGTTGTTGTTGTTGTTGTTATCCTTATAATTAACCTGTGTTGCATTAAAGTTCACAATTTGTTTAGCCTTGATCAGACTTTCAGTGCAAACCTGATGATTCAAATATTTGATTCATTTGATTCATCTGTTCAGATCTAATGTATCTAATGTAATAAATGTATTGGCTTATAGAAATGGGGTTGTGCAGATATGTCAATAACAGAATGAAAAATAATGGGTTTGCAATACTTTCAAGGTGAATTTCCATGAACTGTGTGTTTACGTCAAACACAAACTAATTGAGCACCTTCAGCAAATTCATCCCAACATGACAGGTGGCTCTGACCACAACACATTTTGTGGCATCTTCATTTTTTCCCATTTGGAATTAACCTCATCCACTGCATGATATATAACAGTAAATTGAGATAAAGTATTTCAGATACTCGGATATGCCCCAAAAGCTGTCTATCTGAACAAGCTGATGTGTTCCCTTCATTCTCCCTCTGTTTATTCAGTCTCCTCTTCTCTCACTGTTTGCAGCCTGACGCTTGTCACACAGATTTCGATGCTGTGTCTATAATCCGTGGGGAATTGTTCTTCTTCAAGGCCAGCTATGCGTGGCGTATCAGGGATGGCCGTCTGCAGGCGGGATACCCTGCGCTGGCCTCCCGACACTGGAGTGGCATTCCACAGAAAATAGACGCCGCCTATGAAGACAAAAAGGGCAATATCTGGTTCTTTGAAGGTGGGTGAATGCAGCGGCACTGGATGACTCTGGTGATTTGCGGTTGGAGGACAGGATTAGACAGGCCTGGTTATATACAAATGTATGGTGACGGGTGGTGCGGTACTTCCCCTTGACCCATATCTGAAGCGTCCCACTTTGTGAAGGGCATGACTGAACACAACCACACTGAACACTCATTGTTAACAACTGATAAACACACGCATGTTGTGCAGGACAGTTCCTAAACAGCATTGTACTTTTATGAGTGGTTGCTGCAGTTTAGATAGTTCACTACTTAATATCTTTTTCTAAATTAGAAGCATTAAAGATTGAATTTGTGGGTTGTAATGTAGTTTGTTCATTTTGAATCTAATAGCATAGATTTGGTGAGTCAAATAGCTACTGTGTGTGACTTCAAATATGCTGTAAATTTACTTAATTTTTTCCCCTTTAGAGGACACTAGACAGACAATTTTATGTCAATGTCAATTTTATTTAAATAGCACAATTAAACACAATTAAAGGTTAACCAATGTGCTGTACAATACAAATCACAAAAAGAAAGATATAAAATTTAAGCTAAAACAAACAATTCTCACTGATAAAATGCCAAATCAAAAAGGTAAGTTTTCAACCTTGATTTAAAAACAGACAGAGATGATATAGATCTAATACAGAGGGGCAGAACATTCCACAATCTAGAACCAGCTGCTGCCAAAGCACTGTCAACCCTGCATTTCAGCCTCGACTTGAAGCCTCGGATGCGTAATAATCTCTAGTTTGATGACCGACCAGGCTGATGTTTAGTCAAAAGATCTGACAGATAAGAAGGTGGCAGTCCATTTATTGATTTAAAAGCCAAGAGAAGAATTTTATAGACATAAACTTTAGGTTTTCATATTTTTAGGCTATTAAAAGTTTAAAAATGTCACTTTGTGGTTTGTATAGTTGGGATTTTGTATTCAGTGAGGTTTTCAAACTAGGGCTGTAACGGAGTACTAGCGGGTCTGTGGAAATGTTTGAGATTAAAAAATAATTATTAAAGTAATAAACTACAAATAATGTTAAATAATTCATCAAAGTATTAATATAAGTACATAGACCTAAAGGAAAAAAAATATTTAAAACCATAAAATAAATTAAAATAATCTAATAATTATAATTAATAAAAATAATGAATACAATGTATGATGATTAAGAACATACAAATAAATCAAATTTTATTCAAATGAATAAGTATTTATTAAAAGTTATTTATATGGTACTATAATGATTAGAATAATTAAGTGTAACTTATTAGAAACTAAATATTTTCCAAATAATACCTTATTTATTTATTTATTTTGTGTGGTGTTTGTTTGATTGATAGTTGGTTTATTTTTACATTTATCATTTATTTTTAGAGGATTACTTGGCTCTTTATACGAGACACTTTTTAGATGCCTTGTGCAGTTTAGGATTAATTATTATCCTTAATTATTTTTTACATTGATCCAATCTTAAATACTGTTTAATATTAAATTATTTAATTAGGTAGACTTTCCACTTTCTTTATCAAAGTGGACTCAATAGCAGATTTAATATTCTGCTGCTTGCAACACTGATTCAAGTTCATAGTACCATTAGCATTTATTAAAGGGCACCTATGATGAAAATCAACTTTTGTAAAGAACAGAACTGGGTGTAGGTATAGTGTGTCCACTGTCATATTGGAGTGATATAAACCCAACAAATCTGTTTCTGACATTAAAATAGGATCCAAATCCCAGTGATTTTGAGACCCACCGCAACATGATGTAGGAGTGCTGTTTTCCCCACCCATCGAATTGATTGACAGACACCATGCTTTTATTAATAACCATTGACAGACACCATGCTTCTACTAATGTATACACACGTCCACAAGACATTTTTTGTTGCAAATAATCTAGAATTAAAATATTTGTTACAATTCTTTGTGATTTTGATAAGTTTTATATGTTTTTTTTGGTTGCTTTATTAGATTCTAAGTTTTATAAGTTTAAAACATTTTTAAAATAGAGCATGTTTGTAATAAATAAAGTAAAATTGCTATCTAAATTTTAACTGCTATTATCTCCATGGCAGCATGCTGTCAGTAAACGCATATGTGTGTTTGTGTGTTTGTGTGTGTGTGTGTGTGTTTGTGTGTGTGTGTGTGTGTGTGTACTGCAAACGGCATTTATGTGAGACTCATCGTTTCAGAAAGGCTTGAATAAACATCAAAGACATGAAATTGACTAATGAGCTGTATTTCAGCTTCATCCATGTCTGTCTCATCACTGTGCTGTTTGTCTGCTGTAACCATAGACTGTAAAAGATATAGACGTAGTATCCGTGACGTCACCCATGGGTTTATGAAGAACCTAAAAGAAGCTACCAGTAGGCGTGGCCAACCGTCGCCATATTGTTTCCGTGACAAACCATAGCATACCATACAAGGGCAAAGAGGCGGAGCGTGAGCGGAGCTACAGACGCATGAGAAACACTTACTACTTCATTACCTGGGACTAGTTTGTGTTCTGACCACATTGCTTGGTTGTATACTATATCAATATAGTGTTTAGTCTTTTAAAAACACTGTTTCATAAGCAACGTCATAAGCACAATGCTTAGTGGCTCAATGTATTACACATTGAGCCACTATAAGCATCGTTCTTATGACGTTTTTCAACAGGAGGAAAGTGCAAAATACTTCCAAACACTTCAGATATAGTCTGTGTTAGTAAATGCAGGGCTGATGAAATCCAGGCAGAATTGTATGACAACGCTTCAGATGACTGTTCTAGAGCCTACAGCTAATAAATCTGTCAGATTCTGGAGTGCATTACAGGTCTAAAGAACATTATAAATGATAAATGATCTTAAATAAAACAAATACATTCATAGAGATGGTATATAAGTATATAATTTCACTCACCTGGGAAACGGAGGCCATGTGAATGGTTTGTGAGCACAATTAAGTGCACACAGCATGCCATATCATCTGATAATTGCAAGAAATAATTCCAAAAGGCAACTGACTGTGTAAAGCCGCATAAAACAACACAAAAATATGATGTATACGCCAAGATCTTCGGCTAATCAGCTGAGGTGACGTGACGGCGACCATCGAGAGCTAGCTGTCACTCAAGTGGCCACGCCCTTAATTATGCAAAAATAATATAACCTATTATAAAGGAAATGGATGAGTTATAAAAAAAATTCACCCCTTCACAGTTGTCATGAAGGTTAAAATTAGCTATATGATCCAAAATCGTTCTTTGTACCAGGCTGTAAACACCTTTTTTTCCTGCTGTAAAGTTGGCCATTTTAACAGTGGGCTCAATAGAAATTTGCTGTATTATGGAGCCAGGACTAGCGGAATTTTGATGAATTGCAGTTTCAGTTACTTCCGTATGGGCCACCCGAGGGAGAAAATGAAGCTTACAAAAAGCTTAAAAAAGCTTACAAAAACAGCTACACTGTAGTCAAGACACCAAAACGGGCAGATTCTGGAGGCTATAATAAATAATCTGATGGGTATTTTGAGCTGAAACTTTACAGACACGTTTTGGAGACACCAAAGATATATTTTACATCTTGTAAAAGGGGTAAAATAGGTGCCCATTTAAAGTTAGACATTTTAGCACCAACCTGTACTGTTCGAGCCACAGGAACAAGAATATGCATAAACAAGAAATTTTCAAGCATATAATGTGAAATGAAAATAGTTACATTGAGTAAAATCTTACATGAAAGCAGTGATATGTCTAATAAATCTTTTCCTTATGTCTTAGGTTCTAACTACTGGGTGTTTGATGCTGAGCAAAGGATTAAAGGACCAGACTCTCTAGTATCTTTAGGCCTCCATGTCTCGAACATTCAGGCCGCACTGCGCGTAAAGGAGCACCACAGCCAGCACACATACTTCTTCAAGTCTGGAAACTGCTGGCGTTTGGATCCTCAGGAGAACCGAGTGGACACGTCTGCCCCCCGCAGGATCCAGCAGGACTGGTGGGGTGTTCCTGAGGAGATTGATGCCGCCTTCCAGGAGGCCAGCGGTATGTCCAGACCAGCCTTTTACAGATGTATTAGTAGCGAGAGTGAAGATTAACATGAAAGAAATCAGGTTGTGGGAGTTTTGAATGAATCATTTAACTGAATTATTTCAAAACTCATTTAAGTCACTTAATCCGGCATATTTCTATATTATATATTTATTTTAGGGCAATAATTTCTATATTATATCTTAATTGTCACACCCTCCATGTGACAATTTCAACTGAAACATGAAGACAGTGTGACAGAGTAGCTCCTCCTCTTTTTAAAAAGCAGCCAATAGGCTTTTTATTTTTATCACAGCTCTGCCAGCTTTCAAGTGCACCAAAAAAAAAATCTAATGAGAAGCATCCTGAAGGAGGCGGGGCATATTAGATTCGAGAGAGCATATGATTGGTCAGAAGATTTTATGAAGTATGAACTGATGCAAAAAAATCATTAATCAAGTTATAGGCGGAAGTGACAAACTGCAAGTTTTAGATGTTGACATCTTCTAAATGCTAGTTTTGTCACTGTTTTGGAGCACACTAGCTAAAAGACTTCCCTAAGACTAGCATACCGATACTAACATTTAAACAATGAGCGAGGCTCTGAATGTGTCTTTTACAATTATCATAAAGCATTTTGTCTAAGCACAAAAGTTAAAAAAAATTAAAATAAAGAAGGGCTCGCAGGTAAGAGTGTTTAAAAGATTACATGCATTTCTGCAGCACAAAAAACACATTAGTGGACATGTCATGTACCATTAAAAGGGTAGTTTATTGTCATCATCATCAAATATTGTCATCATTTACTCATCCTCCACTTGTTCCAAACCAGTTTAAGTTTCTTTCTTATGTTAAACCAAAGACTGTAAAAGATATGGACGTAGTATCCGTGACGTCACCCATAGGTTTCTAAAGAGCGCAAATGAAGCTACAAGTAGGCGTGGCCCACCGTCGCCATTTTGTACACTGACCAGGGCTGACCAAAAGAGGGCAAAGAGGCGGAGCATCAGTTGAGCTACAGAAGCCTGCTAGCATTTTGCTTAGACGGGCTTTTCTTCGGGAGAAACGCTTAATACTTCATTACCTGAGACTCGTTTGTGTTCAGACCACATGTGCTTGGTTGAACACTATATCAATAAAGTGTTTAGTCTTTTAAAAACACTGTTGTAATACATTGAGCCACTGAAAATTGTTCTTATGACGTTTTTCAACATGAGGAAAACGTGAATTACTTCCAAATACTTCAAATATAGTCTGTGTTAGTAAATGCATGGCTAGTTATTTAATCCAGCCATAACACTGTATGACAATGTTTCAGATGACTGTTTTATTGCCTACAGCTAATCAATCTGTCAGATTCTGCTTTACAGGTCTAAAAAATTATAGATGATAAATTATCCTAAATAAAACAAATACATTTATAGATATGGAATATAAGTATATAATTTGTCCTCACAGTTGTCATGAAGGGTATTATTAGCTATATGCACCAAACCATCTTTTGTACCAGGCTGTAAACATGTTTTTATCAGCTGTAAAAAAAGCATAGCAGTCAGTGAACAACTGGACTTCCTTGAGCCAGCCCCGAAAGGCGAGTCGATGAACTGCAGTTTCAGTTACTTCTGTATTGGCTTTATGAGGGAGAGCGTGAGGTTGCCGCTTGTGTTGAACACAAAGGAAGATATATTGAAGAAAAAAACAGCCATTGACAATATTTTTGGTTCCAAATACAGCTGCATTTTCTGAGACCTTTTTTCAAGGATGAAAGGCAAAATGTATTTGTGGGTCAAAGTGCCGGGAATACAGAGAGGAATGTCTCATCTGATCAGGCACTGATCTTGCCATTTTAATTTGTGAGTGTGGCAGATAGACAGAAGAGGGCGATGTTTCAGCAGTTTTGTTACATGGATATGTGTGGAAAGTTTCAACCTCAAGCCAACAAAGATGTGGTTCTTGCCACATTTATTTAGTATTAATATCTAATTATTAGTATTTTATATATATTTTTACTTTCAAAGTGTTGTACAACTACAATTCCAGCAAAATCTTCTTTAATCTTCTGTATATGTGTACGGTTTGGTCTTTATGTTCAGAACCTACATCTTGCATGAGTAAATTATCAAATAATTTTCTTTTTTTGGTTGAACTATCCCTTTTAAAAGATAACTTTGACTTCTCTCACAATTCTGACTACATTCTGTCTCACAGTTGCAAATTTACATCACACAGTTTTTACCTTCTCTTGCAATTATGCATTTATCTCCAATAGTATCTGGAGACAGAGTTAGATTTGCAAGCCGAGCCTGCATATCTCAGAGATGTTATGTCAGACGCAATGCATTTAATGGAGCCAGTGACAACACTGCGAGGGCTAGAGTTAGGGGTGGGGTTAGGTTAGATGTGTGCATTAAAAAGCATTGCATGCAACTCACCTCGAAACTGCACCAAGTCTGCATCCAGACCCCTCTCTTTATTTCACACAATTATGAGGTTGCTGGTTCGAGCCTCGGCTGGGTCAGTTGCCGTTTCTATGTGGAGTTTGCATGTTCTGCCTTTGTTCGCCGTGGGTTTCCTCCAGATGCTCCGGTTTCTCCCACAAGTCCAAAAACATGTGGTATAGGTGAATTGGGTAGGCTAAATTGTCTATAGTGTATGTGTGTGAATGAGTGTATATGGATGTTTCCCAGTCATGAGTTGTAGCTGCAAGGGCATTCACTGCATAAGAAAAACATGCTGGATAAGTTAGTGATTCATTCTGCTGTGGCGACTCCAGATTAATAAAGGCATAAGCCGAAAAGAAAATGAATGAATTAATATGAGTTATACATTTGCAGATGTGACTTGAAATTTTAAATAATTGAAAATAATTTCTTGATTTCTTGCATAATGTCTGGTGTTTTCTCCATCCACAGGCTTTGTGGTCTTCATCAGTCGCCGACAGTACTGGAAGTTTGACCCAGTTCAGCGGAAGGTTTTGGAAGGTTATCCACGCTACATCGGTGCTGACTTCTTCGGATGTAACATGCCATAATCTCTCAGGAAACCCTATTGCATCATTTACACACTCTGGTCTGAAGCATACAGTGTATTTTTTGGTAAGATTTTACAATAAGGTTCCATTGGTTAATGTGTTTACTAGCATAAACAAAAAACAATAAAATATATAAACAATATAAAACAATTTAATAGATTTTCAATAGATTTTATTTTAATAATTTTTTAATCTTGATGTAATTTAATCAAATCAATGTTAGGTCTTTTTACGTCTAAGTTCATTAACTAATGTTAAACCAATGCTTAACTTTTTTTGGAAATAGTCTCATTTTACAAGTCTCCTAGAATTAAACGGTTGATTTTACCATTTTTAGCTTAGCTTAGTATAGATCATTAAATCGGATTAGACTAATAGCGTCACGCTGAAATCAAAATTTTAATGGAGTAATAGTCCTGAATTTATGCAGGGCTGTTACCTACACTACTTGACAAAAGTCTTGTCATCCATCCTAGCTGTAAGAGCAACACATAAAAACTTGATTTCTAGTTGATCATTTGGAAAAGTGGCAGAAGGTAGATTTTTCCGATAAATTATCTGTTGAACTGTGTCCCAATTTGGTTTGGGGTTACATTCAGTATGGGGGCGCGCAAAAGATCTGCAGAGTGGATGGCAACATTAACAGCCTGAGGTATCAAGACATTTGTGCTGCCCATTACATTACAAACCACAAGGGAGGGCAAATTGTTCAGCAGGATAAGCAGCGCTGCTCCTTATTCTTCAGCCTCCACATCAATGTTCCTGAAAGCAATGAAGGTCAAGATGCTTCCGGATTGGCCAGCCCAGTCACCAGACATGAACATTATTGAGCATGAATTCAAAGAGTCTTGATGAACTCTGGGAATCCTGCAAGAACCCTTTTCTTTGCCATTCCAGATGACTTTATTAATAAGTAATTTGAGTCATTGCAGATATGTATGAATGCAATCGTTCAAGCTCATGTGAGTCATACACAATATTAATTCTTTTCCACTGCACCATGACTTTATATTCTTTACGGTAAATTATTTATGTTAAGTGGCAAGACTTTTGTCTAAGCAAAGTCAGACCTTACTGTCCTAATTAAATAATAAAAAATCAAGGCATGATCATATTTTATTTTGGTAAAAAAAGCGTAATATAGAGGCCTTTGCCTTTACATAAGCCACTTCTGATGCCAAATAATCAACTAGAAGTCAAGTTATTATTTGTTGCTGATTATTATTGCACCTTCTGCAGCCATGGTACGGCAGCAAAGATCCTTAATTATTACACCGGAATGAGAGTATAGTTCCTATCCATACTGAGAATATTGGAAAATAGTAAATTTTTATTTTCTGTCAGTCTTAGTACACGATGTAACTATAGAAGAGTCAAGCTTTAAATAGGAATATAATCAATACTCTTTTTTTTAACGAGATGTTAATAGTCTAATCTGATTTAATGATCTATGCTAAGCTAAGCTAAATGTGCTCCTGCTAGAACCAAAAATCAGAAAATGGTCAAATTCAACTCTAGGGGACTTGTAAAATAAGCCTATTTCCACACAAAAAACGTGCAGTGTTCCTTTAAGAAGCAAAACTTTGGATTATAATAATTGCGTTAGTAAATGTTGAAATTAACAGTAATGTTGATTAATAAATGCTGTGGACATACTGTTCTTTTTTCATGTTAGTAAATAAATTAACTAATTGAACCTTATTGTAAAGCTTTACCTAAATTTACGTACTTGTTCATAAAGATTAAACTTTTGTTCTGGGCCTTTCACTTCCCCCTCACCTCAAAACAAAAAAAAATCTGATGAATCTAATCTAATTTCTTCTCAGGAAATCTTGCACATCTGAGCTTTATGAACCACGAGCAGCTATGTCTGTTTTTGTTGTATTATCAAGCAATCACTGTGTAAGAAATATAAATCCCCTGTTTTTAAGGTGCTAAACAAGGTGCTAAAACATCTGTCAGGGATCTTTGCACCAGTTTCAATGTCCGCAACTCTCGAAGTTTTTACGATGCTCTGCAACTTGTATTGTAACTTAAAACTGTGCAGTTTGAATAGATTAAAATCAATCAAGTTTATCTCACTCAGAGTGAGTGTGTGATTGATAATGGCTTAAAGAACACATCCTCTTTACAAATGAGCATTTGTTTATTATGTTGAGACTATGTTAGACTCATATTTCAACTGACCGACTGGCACTCTTCAGTGCAGGACACTGACAATGTTTGAATTTTTTATGCTTCAAAAGATCAACATGGATTTTTTCACATTATCTGTGTACATTTTTCTCTAGTGTTTTTTTTTTCTTCTTTTTTTAGTTGTTACACTATTATCTCCTGATTTTCATATTTACTGTGTAAATACTTTTAAATAAAATGTGTGTTGTATTTTGGCACAATTAAAGGATTCCCAAACCATTTTGTCATACTTGTATTTAAAAAGAAAAAGTTATAAAAAAATTTTATATATATATATATATATATATATATACATTTTTTAAATATATTACAAAACAAAAAACATCTAAATGTTTCACAATCATAGGACAAGATTGACAATTTGCAAATTTCTGTTGTTCTCGAAATCTTATTTCATCAGTTAAAATAGTCTCAAAAATAATGTATTCCAGCAAACAAACATAAAAAGTTGCTTCTGACCCGAGAATTGACTTTTTTGGAACAGTTATTGTATAACAGATAGATACATTTAGTTTATACCATTTACATTAATAATCATTAGATTATTTACACTGGTAAGTTACCAATAAAGAAAATAAAAAAGAAAGAGGGCAAAATAGTTGATAGATTTTTTTTTTCTTGAATACAAGAAAAATAATATCACTGCATTGAAAAAATAACAAAAAATTAGGAAAGAGAAGAAAGACTTACTTAAGATCTTAACAATAAGATCGAAAGCATGATCATTATCAGAGACATACAGAAAAATATTTATAGACAAATTTAAATCATATTTAAATAAAGCCAAGAATTTACTTTTTTTTGCTAAAAAGTTGACACGTTTGTAGCAATATTTGTTTACAATACAGAATATGAATTACATTGTCAATAAAAAAGATACAAGAGTAAGAAAGAAAGAAGAAAAAATAATAAAGAACATGATATAAACCTGAGGGTAAGACATTTAAGAATAAATTACAACACATAAATTAAAGTCATTACATAATGAAATAGTTCTGTTTGCTTTCTTATTTTTAGATAAGGAAATTAAATGTAAATAATGACTAAATTCTTGCAAAAAACAAGAAGTTATGGTTTGGTATTAGTAAATTTGCATTTGTAGATATGGAATTTATAGAAAATATAGAAAAGAAAAAAGAAAATTAAATAAGAAAATAAATTAAATTTATAACAAAACAGGCATTTCTCTTAGAAGAGGCAGATTCGTAATTTCTTTTAAAGTAACAGAAACATCTTGCTGTATATTATCATTAATAAATGATTCAATATGTTTCCAAAATTGTACAGCATAATTACAATCCCAAAATAAATGAAAAACTGTTTCAGTATGAAATTGACCAAATAAACATTTTAAATCAATATTAGAATGAAACTTTTTCAAAAATTGTTTAATAGGATAAAACATGTTGATTAATATAAAAAACACTTCTTTGACCTTGTTGGTGAGGAAATAGTTTTGCTGCAAAGACCATATTTTTTCCTATTTTAAATATCTAAATATATTATTCCAACAACTTTAATAACTTCAATAAAAAGAGATCTAATTTTGTAATTTCTATCTTTTTTATTAGAAAAACTAATTTTACCTTTGAACGTCTCTGTGGGATCAGAAAGGTATGCTTTTTTAGGAGGGAGATGATTGCTATTTTCAAACAGCATATAATTCCTGATATTATAGCTCCCACAACAATGGCGACATATTTTGGACTTACTGGTATGTTATATGCAGAAATAAATTCAAAGTAATTCATTAAAAAACCTCTGTTGTTAAATAACTGACTAACTAAAAGCAAACTGCTGTTAAACCATTCACTGAAAAACAAAGATTTATTTTTATATAAAATATTTTGATTATTCCAAATAGAAAATGTGTGAGGAGTAAAATTGTGTTTATTAATTAAGGTCCAGGCCAGAAGTACTTGTTGTTGGAAATTTGAAAGTTTAACAGGAATTTTGGTTATGTTATAATTACACATCAATAAAAACTTAATGCCTATATACCCGTTTTGGAAAATATTCCAAATTGACCTTTCTTTATTTAGATACTGGTTATTTTGAAAGTATAATTTGAAGAGCAGAAAATCAATACAGTTAAGACCTCCTTTATTATCTGAATTTCTTATAACAGTCTGTTTCCTATAGTGGCATTTATTTTTCCAGACAAAGTCTGTTAAAGTTTTGTCAATTAGTTTACATGAAGGTTATCTATACGTACAGAGATTGAGCTGCATAAGAGAGATGACACAGGCCCTCCGCGTTGGTGAGCAAAATTTTTCCTTTAATAGACAGATCTCTTTGGAGCCAACTATTCAATTTTCTTTTAGTTTTTGCAATGATTGGATTAAAGTTATCATCACATCTGTTTCCACTGTTAGTTATATTTATGCCAAGGTAAGATACTGAGTTGATTTTGCATATTTTAATTCTTTTATTTTCTTTTCTTTTTTCCGCTAATTTACTGCTAAACGTTTTTAAAAACTTTCCGATTTCATATTTTGCTAACTCCCAGTTATTTCCAAAAATATTTTCCTTTGCTTTTTTTCCAGTACTTGCAAATTATATATTCTTTTTTTTCATTTACTTCTTTATGGTTAAGCAATGAAAAATTCAATTTCCAGTAAAAATTGATTCTACATAATTAGCAGTATCTGAAAAAGGAATAGATATCAAGATGCGTTAGTGATCAGAAAGGGGTGATGGAATAATGTCTGAATTGGCATTATTTAAATCTCTTGAGATAAGCCACAATTCTATAAGGGATTGTTTGGAAAGAGAGTTTCCCCATGTGAAACATTTTTTAGAAGGATGAGTAGGCCTATGAGTGTCTCTCCAATTATCAACCAAAGAGAATCGTTCTATTAAAGTTTTTAAATAAAGATTTGAATAATCAGGTGATTTAGGATTTTTTCATCTGTCTAACATCCAACGCCACCAAGAATTTACATTATGTATACACAATTTGTCAACAAGACGTCACTGAAACTGGGCGATCTCATTGGTCCACGGAAGAACAAATATATTTCTTTCATCCACGTGGAGGAGCTGAAGCGACCGATAAATCGTGTTTGTGTCACTCCGCCCACATTAAAACTCTCATATCCGAATACAAACAGCGTGAACCGTTAAAAATGACCAGTTCGAAACAAACACTAAACGCGGACATGGATTTACCGAAGCATAAAGCCTTTTCCTACTGAACCGGTCGGTATTTATTTGGCGTCAGAGCGGCTAAAATGTGGTATTAGTGAGAGCTGAAGTGTCGAGAAGAGAAAGATCATGGCAAACAGCGTCACTCAGGAGTACATGCAGATTCCCGCGGTCACTCGCGCTTACACCACTGCATGTGTCCTGACCACGGCTGCTGTGGTGAGTAAAACTGCCTTTACAGCATGTCGACTACTGTATTCAAGTTCCAGGGTAAATATAGTGCCGCATATTAATGACAGTAAGTCAGTATGGCTTGAGAATCATGATCTTCTCCACACTGAAGTGTCAAGTGTCAGTGTAAATGCAACACGAAGTAACACCATATAATGATGTTATGCGTGTTTGGTATTTTAGTGTCAACCTTTATTTTAGCATATAGGTCAATGAAAGTAACATTTTCTACTTTGTTTTTAATCTTACACCCACAATATGGTACAAATTTGTAAGTTTCTTTTCTTCGGATGAACACAAAAGAAGATATTTTAAAGAATGTTGAAAACCTTTAACCTTTTTTTCCTACTGTGGATGTCCGTAGTTGTGGATTCTAACATTTCAAACTGTCTTAATGAAGGAACACCCTAAAACGGTGTTATGCGTGTTAGGTTGTTTAGTGTCAACCTTTATTTTAGCATATAGGTCTATAAAAGCAATTTTTTATGCTTTGTATAATTTTTGTGTATGTACACGTACTGAACCATAATTTGGTACAAATTTGTACCCTAAAGTGAGCAAAACCTGGCAAAATGATAAAATACATTTTTGAGGATGTCTTAATTTATAAAACTAGTATAAAAAGAAAGTAAATGCTGTTGTTGTTGTTATTATTAATTTATTTGCTTTTTGGCTTAGTCCCTTTATTAATCCGGGGTCGCCACAGTGGTATGAACCGCCAACTTGTACAGCTTTTTTTTACGCAGCGGATGCCCTTCCAGCTGCAACCCATCACTGGGAAACATCCGTACACACTCATTCACACACATACACAATGGACAATTTAGAACACCCAATTCACCAATACCACATGTCTTTGCACCTGGAGGAAATCCACGCGAACACGGGGAGAACATACAAACTCCATACAGAAACGCCAACTGACCCAGCCAAGGCTCGAATCAGCGACTTTCTTACTGTGAGGCGAACGTGCTATGCCACCGTGCAGCCCGTTGTTATTATTATTTTTAATTGCAGTTACTTTTAAGTTTTATCTTAGTTTTTTTGAAAATTGAATTGAAAATAATA
>CAIGQZ010032240.1:442736-499805 GCA_903798205.1 Danio tinwini | reverse complement strand
ATATAACAGTTCTGAATGGACCTTGAATCTGATTGGCTGATAGTCGTGCAATATTCTGCCAGTAACCACACTCGTCCAGCCTCTTCACCCTTGTGTATTACTCCGCCCACATACAGCAACAAGCAGAGGACACTTTACAGTTTGACAAATATTGCTGCTGTTGGACAACATAATGTACTTTTGAAGCTTTTTTAGTCAATAATGTAGTTGTTTAGATTGCAACTATGTAGTTTATTAATAAGAATAGTGCCTATTTTAAAAAATTTTACCTTTCTGAGAGACAGCGTGTTGGTGGCCATTAGCCTGTCATTGAGTTGAGCAAAGACGGTTGACGATGGTCATCCACAAGAGGGCGACAGAGACGGCATAATAAGCCCTAAGAGAAAAACGGCGTAATTTCAAACTACAGCTGATCAAAACATTTTTGAACAGGTAAATCGACTAAGTCTATCTCTCTTTTGTATGCTGCAGTGCTGTATTTATACCATAGTAATATTGTGATCTCCCGATTGCAACAGAGAAATACTGGGAAATCTCTGTAGACTGATAGCATTTCATGCTGTTCAGCCTTATAATCTTAAAATGTGAGCAAAATGACCTGTTTTGTTATCACTTTGGACATTATGCGAGAGAATCATTTAAATATTAGCTCTAAAGTGATGTTGGTGAATTAGTAACGGCTTCTGCTGTTCTGACACCAGCTGCAAATGTGAAGGAATGGTGGAATAAAGTAGTTTCTCTTACAAAAGGGTTTTGAGACTCTCCGTGTTTGATTTTCTTTTTTATATACACGATTATGCCGTCGAACTATTGTATAAAAGCAATATCACACTCGTAGCAATGCGATATGGCTGTATAGAATAACTTTATAATATTGAGGTTATATAAGTTTATTTTTATACATTATATTTTTAGGATCACCTCACCAAGATACAATTATAGTGTCATAAAAAAAAAAAGTTTTAAAAGTTGCTATTTATATATTTATATTATATAAAAGACTAATTATATTTTAATGTCTCTTTTCCAACTAGCTTTTACGTTTTTTAATTTTAGTTAACATTAACAGCAAAAGTAAAAACAATAGGCATTATTTTAAAGGGTTTTAGTTTTATTGAACTACAATACTACCCTCCCAGTGCTTGCAAAAATCAACTACCCAAAAATGACACAAATGAGTCACATCTTATGCAAACAGTCTGTAACAGTTTCATGTTTCAGCAACAACAGTCAACAATCTTTCTTTAACTTATTTGACTGTGTTTTGCATATTACAGCAACTGGAGCTCATCACACCATTTCAACTCTATTTTAACCCTGACTTGATATTAAAAAAATACCAGGTTAGTTCAAAACACCCCTGACACATTGCTGCTTTTATACGTCTCTAGTTTTGATAATCACATTTATTTCTTTTCTCTTTTCTAGATATGGCGACTGATCACCAACTTCTTGTTTTTTGGACCTCTTGGCTTCAGCTTCTTGTTCAACATGATTTTCCTGTATCCTTTTCTGATAAACATAATCATGTTTGTCAGTGCGAAATGTTCAGGAAGTGTCACTCTGTGACAGTTTCACTGAGTGTTTATTTTGCATAACGTGGGTTTTGTGTGTGTGGTGTGCAGCTGTGCCGAGGGTCTCATGTCTCAGAGTTCATGTCCTTGACTTGAGCAGATACCGATACTGCCGGATGCTGGAGGAAGGCTCCTTCCGCGGCCGAACGGCAGATTTCGTTTACATGTTCCTGTTTGGCGGTGTTCTCATGACCGTATCCTTTAGCTTTCACAATATTAAATAACTTAATATCATATGTCATAATTAATAATTCCAACCATTTTAAGTTTCTTTCTTCTGATGAAAACAAAAGAAGATATTTTGAAGAATGTTGAAAACCTTTTTTTTTTTCCTACTGTGAATGTCGGAAGTTATGGATTCTAACAGTTTTTAAAATATATTATTTTGTGTTTAACTGAAGAAAAACTGTTTTGGACAACTTGGGGGACAGTAAATGATGAGGTAATTTTCATTTTTGGGTGAACTGTCCTTTTAAGAAAGAACATCTGAATGTGTGTCATGCATTTGGTTGAAGGATTAGAAGTTAGAAGTTTTTTAAATGTCAGAAATCAGCCATATTTGATGAATTGCTGCTTAAGAGATATTTATTTTTATTATTAATGATTTATGAAGAAATTTATTATTATTAATATATTTATTATGATTTATTATACATGTATTATTAATGGTATGACGATGAATAAACAATAACAATTTCATGTCTGGGTGAACAACAGTACAGCAGCACTGTAAATTTAATTTAATTTCACTTTCATAACATCAACTTGAAAATAATTGCCATTTAAAGATGCAGTAGGTAATTGTCTTCAAAAACATTTTTTGTTGTGCTGGTTGAAAGTCTTTTCACATTCCAATAGTCATGATTAAAGTAAATGATCTAAATGTATTTATATGTATTTTTATATTCTGGGTAAGGCATAAAACAAAAAAATGTTCATCCAATTAAATATTGTCGGGCCGACAATTCCCATAATTCTCATAATTAGCCCAAACTGTCTGTCAGCAAATGTAGATTTGTACATCTGCACATCTCTGTTCATGCAGATCCGCCATTTCCGCCTGCATTTTTAAAAACCTAAATCAGTATTGAAGTTACTTTTGCTTGCTGGAGGAAGGATGAAGTATTGAAGGTTGAAGTATTTCTGTTAGGTAATGTTATGTTTTAAAACTATTTTAGTCACATAAAGCTGATGTAGATTGTGTTGTGATGAATGGGTTATATGCACTGAAGTGTTGTTCAGCCACTGAAATCGTCTGGTGAACAATTGATGTGACTATTTTCAGTTTCATAAGGGACCTTTGACAGCATTTATAATGTCGATTTTTATTTAGTTTAACAACAAAACATCAGTAAATATAGCTAATCTGCATAGCCTGCTTTACTGAGGTGAAGTTGCTTTTATATTCACATTGGTTAATTTTTGATCAATGACAGCCTCCTTATATTGTTTAGAGCTACTCTGAATATTCGGTCTGAAATGGCATGCAAGTATGGCTTGGTAATAAGTGCAGTTCCTGCATGCCGATGGCCAACCACTAACTACATTTCTAACTGGCGAATGACATGAACTAGTGGGTTGTCTGTTGTTAAGTTGTGGTGCGCGCGTTCGTGATTTCAGGAGGCGTGGCTTTGGATGGCAGGGGAGGGACTGTATTTCAATGATATTAAGCTAACCAGTTAGCATTTTGGCTGATCACCTACTGCACCTTTAATTCGCATTATGAGATAAAGCTGAAATAATGACATTTTATGACAATTATGTAACTTTTTGTTAAATTTTGTCATAATTATGGTATTTTAATTTCATCCCAGTACCACATTTTTCAGACAGTTCAGAATGTTTGTTTCATTCATTCATTTATTTTCTTTTTGGCTTATAGTCCCTTTATTAATCTGGGGTTGCCACAGCAAAATTAACCGCCAACTTATCCAGCATATGTTTTACACAGCGGATGCTCTTCCAGCTGCAACCCACCACTGGGAAACACCCAGAATGTTTTTGTTTATATCATAATTTCAACACGTTAATTTAATAATTCAACTGTCCTAAACATATATTTCTGTGATCATTTTGTCAGTTTTAAATTTGTCATTTTTTTTGTCTCATAATTTTCCATCATTCACATAACATTTCAGGATTTTGTGTCATGATTTCCATATTAAAACCATTATCTTATTAATTCTTATCAAAATAATATGACCTTTTATCGTTAATATTAATATTTAAAAAAAAAATCTTACCTGTTTTTTTACATTCAAACACAACGAATTACAAATTTGGTCCAACCAGCATTCACACAATTGACAATAAAACATGCAATATACAAACAATATATACAGAAGTATAGTGATAATAGATTAATACAATAATAAAAAAATAATAATAAAAAATACAAAAAGGAAACAAATAATAATAATAAAAAACTACAGACTATTTTTATCTAAATTTGTCTAATCTTCTTCGATTTAACTATTTCTTGCATAATTTTTGTTTTTAAAATAATCCATGAAAGGTTGCCAGATTTTATAAAAATTGCCTTCTTTCTCTTTTAGCGAGAATGTGTTTTTTTCCAGTTCCAAATGTTTCATTACATCCCTTATTAGATGTAATATGTAGGAGCAGCTTTCTGTTTCCAATTTAGTAATATTAACCTTTGTGTTGCTAGTAGACAGACAAATGGAACTATATTTTGTTCTTTACTGTTTTTAGTTATCTCGAAATCAGTAATGCCCAGAACTGCGATACAGGGACTTGGATCTATTGGCTTTTGACCTATTTTGTAGATGCATCAGTATATTTATTCAAAATGAAAACACTTTACAATAAGGTCCCTTAAAATTACATTTGTCAGTGAATTAAATAACATTAACTAACAATGGACAATGTATTCATTACATTGTGTTATTCTTTGTTAATGTTAATTAATAAAAACGCCACCATTTATTGTTAGCTCAGGCCTATTAAATAATATCCACAACTACAACATTTGATTTTAATAATGTATTATTACATTTAAATAATATTAACTATCCTTTAGATGTGTTTTTGTCATTGTTAGTTCATGGTAAAGAAATAGTTCACCTCAAAAAAAAATTGGTCGTCTTTTACTCATTCTCCATTAGTTTTATACCTCTTTGGATTTCTTTCTTCTGTTGAACACAAAGGACGATATACTGAAAAATGTTTGAAAACACTTTTTTTTTGGTTTCTACTATGGCTGTTTCCTCCCTCCATTCTTCAAAATATCTTTTGTTTTTTATTATCTTTTTTTATTTTAATTCTCAAAAGGTTTTACACTTACGTCAGGTACATGTCAGAGATCACACATCTGAATACACACACAAATATAAGCACAAATTCTGCACATCCACTTTCTCTTTCAGCAATATATGTTTTCCTTCTTGTGCGCATCTACAGTAATGTTATACATAAAATAATAATAATAAATCAAAAATGTAAATAAAATAAGAAAAAAAGGGCAGGGAACAATTAAGTAAAAATAAATAGATAAACCAGTAAACTAAGATATACATACACATCAGCAAGCAACAAAACTTTGTACATGTAGGGAGTGATCCTTCCGATTCAGGTCTATGGGATGTTGCATAGTTGGTCCATTTTTCCCATAATGAAATAAATGGTTCCATTTTCAGATTTACAAATGTGGTAATTTGCTCCATTTTATAAATTTCCATTGTAATTTCCATTCATTTGGGGTGTGACAACCATTTTTGGTAATGCTCTTTTTGACAGCCACCAACAGGATATTCATTAGATATTTATCCCTTTTTAACCATTCCTCAGGTATATGTCCAAAAAATTTAATTTTACAATCAAAGGGTATCACAGATTACAAGATATTTTATAAGGCATTGTGTATTTCTTTCAATATTTTTAAATAACGAGAGGTCCCAGGAAATGTGATAGTAATTCGCCTTTTAATTTTTACATTTTCTTCAGCATACAGACAAATTTCCAGCATGATATGATTTCTGGGAGGGTGTGATAAAAAATCTTATTAAACTCTTCCAACCAAATATCCTCCTTTTCTGTGATTTCCATTGATACCTCCTTATTTTTGTTCATTCATCCTCAGTTATAACAATTCCTCTTTTCTCCCACTTCTAATGTAAGAAATATCTTGTTTTGTGTTCAGTAGAAGAAAAGAAAATCATAAACTTTAGAACCACTTGAGTGAGAAGATGTTGAGGACATTTTTGGGTGAACTATCTCTTAAATCATCATACATTACCTAAACAAATCATTTATAATTACGTGTTACCAGAACACTTCATTCTTTCTTGTTGTTTAATTGTAGTTATAAAAGACTTTAATTAATTCCCATATATTTCTGATTTCTTTAACTTCATGGTCCTCAGCTCTTTGGTCTTTTTGCTAACCTGTTCTTTTTGGGCCAAGCGTTCACCATCATGCTGGTTTACGTGTGGAGCAGAAGGAACCCGTTTGTCCGCATGAACTTTTTCGGCCTGCTTAACTTCCAGGCTCCATTCCTGCCCTGGGTGCTCATGGGCTTCTCTCTGCTGCTGGGCAACTCCATTGTTATTGATCTCCTGGGTACGTTCACCTCTGTCCTGAAACACTTATGTGCAAAGAGCTGACCTTTGATATAATTACTGTCATTTATGGGTCAAAGATGAAAAGAGGGTTTCAAGAATCAAAATATTTAAAGTGTAATACAGATTGGTTTGTTTTGTTGTACATTATTGTGTTCATTTTAAATGTTTTTTTGTTTCTGAGCCAAAAATAGCGACTGTTGTACATTTTAACCATTTTCGTAAAATGTATGTTCATGTTTATGTAATAGCTTGTCTACCAAAAAAATCTTGTCAGGCTTATTAGGAACTAGAATGTTTAATTGATGAGTTGATCAAGTTAAGGTCAGAATATTTTTTTACCAGAGTATATCTGTAACAGTGAATGAACATTGTTTCACCTAAATTCTGCCATTTTAACCAAACATGAGATTATTTGATATGAAGTAGACATTTTTCCTGCATTTAATATGCTTTTTAAAAATGAATATATATCCTATTTAGTAACTGTAATTTCATGCAAACACCAAAATATGCCCAGATACATAGGTTATTAAAATTATTTTGAACCAGCTTCTTAAAGGTGCTGTATGCAAGTTTGACTCTTGTAAAGCATAAAAGTACCATATGTTTGCAGATGTTTAAGAAACATGCGAAGTGAACATTCTTGCTTATCTGAAAACCAATGCTAAAGTCAAATATTCTGCTTTCAAAATGTGCTTTCCGTGCTGGAACGCTGTCCTTGTTTTGCTTCTTTTAACCCGCCCAATGCCAGCTTACCCAATTATATTTCAGCACCCCAGGTTGCCTTGGGGGAAAACCACAAATTTTTATTCATTCAGTCAGAAAGGCTCTCAAAGCATGCGTCTGTGACCGAAATGCACCTCCGGTGGACAGTAGCGGACTCCGAAATGAGATGCAGATTCAGAGTTCCACATGAGGTTATTACTTAGCAAATAGTATAAATGTTATGAATGTAAACATTAGGTGAGCAGGTTACATTGTAACCCCATGTCCTAACAACTTGCTACGTGACAAGATTTGCAGTGATAAGCAATTTGGCTGTTTGCACCAGACGAAACACTACAAATTTAAATACAGCCATTCAGAAGCACAGAATATGCACTCACTCGCGAAATGGTGAGGTTTATAATCTAATACATATTAAACCTCTTTAACATTATTAAATATACATGCTGAATCACTGATATGTGTTGGTTTGCATTGTTTCAGTTCTAAAGTTCAATTTCAAATGGTTCATTTTATAAAGGTGAGGTGAATTATCTGCTGCTGCTTTTAGTAGTATGACAATAAATGTCTAGTAAAATGGCATTCCAAACTTACATTGTTAGCATTTAACACTGAATAAATCATTGTCATAGTTTTCTGTGGTTCAGCTGCAAGAAATAACAGCCCTTTCTAAATTTCTAAACTCCTTTTAATATGGAAAATATTCCTTCTTATCTCGTACCGTTTATATAGACCACGATTTAAATCAGCCTTTAGGCTCAATAGTCAGGCACACTCCTGTTGGTCCTTAATCTGGCAACCTATGCTTGCGGGTGTTTCGATCCAGCAATGCAATACCTAGTTCAACCACTGGGTGTCAAACTTACATACTGCACCATTAACGTATTTGTAGAAACTTCCTGACTTCTTGAATATTAAGTTCAAAACAACAGCATTTGTTTGATGCAGAACTCATTTGAGGCATTATAGGGATAGTTTGTCCAAAAAAAAAAAGCCACCAGTGACATCCATAGTAGCAACAACAACAACAACAAAAAAGCTAGTCTTCAAAATATCTTTTTGTTGTGCTCAAACAAAGAAAGACACTCAGGTTGTTCAAATGATGACAGAAATGTTAGTTTTTTAGGTGAACTATTGCTTTAATGTCTTCCCTTTTAGTTTTGATTGGCTTAACAAATCCTAGCTGATCAAAAGTATTTTACTTATCTTTTAAAATGTAATGAATCAACTAGGGATTGGTGTTGGACACATCTACTATTTCCTGGAGGATGTATTTCCCAACCAGCCAGGAGGCAGAAAGCTGCTTGCCACTCCTGGAATATTGTAAGTATCATATATATTTTATTACTATTCGTTTTGTCTTCAGGGAAAAAAAAAACTAAAGACATATTTCTTGATGATTTGCAGTCGATTTTTGTTTGATCCGCCTCAAGAAGATCCAAATTATGCCCCTCTTCCAGAAGATCAGAGTGGGTTGTCCTGGAATGGACAAGGTGTAGATCAAAATGAGGATGATCTTCAGAGAGACGAAAACTGAAGGTTTCACAACCAGAACTTTTGACATCTTGCTTGTTTTATTTGAAGTTTAAGCCTGTGTTGTCAGCCTATGCAATACTTGTTGAAGATGAAGAAAGTGGTTACTTTCAGAAGGATCCCAGAAAAAAATTTAAACTTCATCCACCTTTGTGCCTTTTGTGCAAATTAAATGCACAAAATCCAAATTTAGCATTCAGTGCCATCCGCATCGCAAACAACTTTTCCTTTGTTACTTTGTTCTGGAAAAAACAATGCCAATCTGTTTAAACAATTGCCGTTTTTTTTTTTAAACAACTAGTGTCGAATGAATCTCAGAGCAGTGGTGGCTGGCAGGAATGGACTTGAAAAGACAAGCCATTCAAATCTTTCAAAACACAATCTATCATTTTGGAGGGGGTGTGATCCCCACAAGAGGATACTTTCTTGGGTACAATACTGTTGTGTGTATCTTTCCCACAATACAGTGAGTGGTGGCGCAGGTGGACACATTCACAAATGTGCCGACTATCTGAAATGCCAAATTGAACTGCAGACTATGCATTTCCAAGCCCGTGGCCTTTGCTAGCGTAGCACCGCCGCAAAATACAAAAGGCTTTGTATGGTGATACTGAAAGATGAGTTTGTTTTAAAAAGTCTTTTTAAAACCATTGTTGTATGTTAAAGAAAGCTCATGCTTATTTATATATATATATATATATATATATATATATATATATATATATATATATATATATATACACACATATATATATATATATATATATACATATACAAAAGGGCGATTAATAAAGTTTCCTGTTGGATTTTAGTTGCCATATGATTTAATGTGCAAATGTATTGCAAACTACTGAACAAAAAGCAATGCGACAGTTTTTTTTATCTTAATCATTTTATTTAAAAGCACATTATGTTTACAAAATGGCATCTATACACAAACACAAAACAAATAAAGATACCATAAAATATTCTCAACATTTCAAGACTGTCTGTTTCCAAGCAAACAGATTAGGGGTATGAAGGATGCGGGCTTTGATTGAAGGAGATGCTTTCGGTTGACGGCGATCTCTCTCTGATCTGGACTGGCCGATGGAATGTCTTTATATCTTTATGTCAGTAATGCTGAGTCAGAGCTCTATCGGATTTTCTTCTGATTTAAATAGTTGCGGGAGAGAGATTCACCATGCTGGGGCAGTGTTTGCAAGTCGCCTCATTCGCCTGATATGAAAAAAAAAAAAAAAGTTTAATACAAGGACTGGAATAATCAAAATCTCTCCCTGATCTCTGAGGCTTAATTTGCACAGCAGTTCATAAATGTAGGACGGACATTAGCTCCTTTCACACATACGGACCTTTCTGGAAAATTACCGCCAATTTTCTAGAAAGGTCTGTAAGTGTGAACAGGCCCTTTTTGAAAATACCGGTAAATCCGTTCTGGCTATTTTCCGGAAAGAGAAGTTGTAACATTACCGGTAATTTGCCGGAATGCTGCGCTGTGTGAACGTAGAAGGAAGATTGCTGGAAAGAGCACGTTCACATCTACAACATGCTGACGTGAGACGTCTACTTTAGCGCATCAGAACATTCAGACGCATTCACATCCGTGCTGTTTATGAAGATAAAAGCCTTTGAATGTTTTTCCAGACACATTTAACTGCTAGATGTTAACTAGATAACGTTTCTATGTTCCTTAATGCCAACTGTGTAAATAATTATCGATAAGATGCTTATAAGCCGTTGTTTGTTTACTTTCAAGCTTTGCTTCCTTCAGTTGCTTGATGCGTTGCACTTGCACATGAAGCAGCCTGTGAGCACCAGCACACACACATGTTATGAACATCTCGACATGCGAAAGTGTTCCTCCATATGTTTTCATCGAAGTTGTTCAAAATACTTATCCATCCACAGAATTTGTAATGTAGTCAAATGTTTACAAATACAAGCACAGCCGTTTAGAGGTCATTTCTGGTTAATGATGTCAGAATTTACTGGTATTTTGGAATGGGTGTATGAATGGTCTTTTCCGGATATATTCCGTAACGTCCGGGCCTGTGCAAAGGGGCTATTGTTTTAACACTGCATAACTATCTACAATAGTGTTCAGTTGCTGCTGTGTTCATACTGCATGATGGAGGACTACACTGATCAATTGCTGAAAACTGTCACACAGACACACTCGAAAAATGATAAGATCAAGCGTGCGACTGAAAATGGTAGTCTGCATTAAATATTTAATACAATCTGTCAAACAGCAATTTTCCAAACTAAATCAAGGTTTTAGCCTTTTTACGGGCCTAAAATGCTGGAGTAGTGTGGACACCAGGCATAACCGTAACAAAACCTGTTTTTTTTTAAGTGAAAACACACTCGTGTAAATGGCACCTGCCTGTTTCTATATCAAAAGAAGAGTTCCAGTGGCAACTGCAGTGATGTGATGACTTAACTATTTAAAGACTGGCTCCGTTATTATAAGGCGTATTCCCCATATTGGCTGTTCCACTGTCTCCTATTCATAAGTAATAGGACTTTACAGTCTTCTTGTATACTTAAAGTTTTACCTTGTGTTTCTGTCTTGGTCCCTGATCTTCTTCTCCATCTCAGCGTCTGTCAGTGTCTCCAGCAGTGGACACCACTGGTCGGCATCTCCTGTGTTTCGGATGGCAATCTCCACTGTGGGCAGAGGATTCTCACTATAGAGACAAAACAGAGTATTTTAGATTGTAACAAAATTCATTGTTTTCGTGTACACGCGTCTATGCTGGATAGCACTATTATAACAGTGGGAAGAGTTTGTCCACATCCCTTGTCCTTTGTGTCTTTAAGCTATAAATAGAATGAGGCATCAGTTTACCAATTTGTAGCACGTGTTGTGTCAAGCAAATAAGGTGTAGACACCAAATTAGATCTATGCATAAAAATATTTATAAGCTATGGAAGAAATCAAGAGAATGCTTCAAACATCTCAGTTCCACTGGATTTAGCAGCTACGCTTTTAAGTGTTGACATTTGTTTTGTCTTTTAAAGAATAAAAGGTTACTTTAATCTTATAATTATCATTAGATATTTCCCAAGTGAAGACAGCAACGACATTTTTCAATGTATTCAAGTATTTCCTATATATATATATATATATATATATATATATATATATTATCAGAGCTCGAAATTAACATTTTTACTTGGTAGCACCGGTGCTCCCAACTTCAAAAATTTAGGGGCACCAGAAAAAATTTAGGAGCACCAGAAAAATTTTTTTAGAGCACCCACCAAAAATGAATGAGCACCCCTGCAAATTGTATATTAAGGTATTTATTGTATTTGAAAACAACATCAATCAGGACTAACAAAAACCAGAAACAACTAACTAACTAATGCTGTGATGACTTCTTGATATCTGTGCAATAATTCCAAAATGAATGTCTAATAATTATAAAATATTATTAATGATGATGATGATGTCAATAATACTTACAATGAACATTTCTCATTATCATGCTGCCCTGAATGTGCTTGAATGCGAGTACTGTAAAAGGTCCTGCTGTTACTTTATGAAAAATAAATTTATGGTTTGCAAACAAACAAAAATAAAGCATTGCAGTAAGTATTATTTATTTTGCAGTATTGTTTTTAAATGCATGTCAATTTAATAAATAATATTTCTGCTACAAAACAAACGTAAGAATATAATAAATCATTCAATCCAATGCTGAAAGCTGCAAAGCAGTCATCAGTAACTAAATAGAAAAATAATATACATCTGAAGAAAGAATGGACCAAAGAAAGTAAGAAAGTCTCACTTCTACCAGTCTTTAAGGTTTTGGTTTTAGTTTGTGTCATTTTAAATGCTCAGTCTAGTTATGAGCTGATTTTCATTTTTCTGTGTTTGTGGAAAAGCAGTCGAGTCAGCCGACCCAATATATGAGCAGGCAGAGCAGGATTCTCGCGATGACCACCAGTGCAATACCGTTCTTTGTTATGAGCCACAGATTCAGTTTAAACTTAGTAAATGCGAGCTTCTTTGACGATGATGTGTACAGTTTACATTTAGCGGACATTTTTGCTGAAGACACAGTAAATGCAACACATCGAGATTTGGGCACCTTCTCCAAAAACACTCAATTGATTTCGGCTGGCGCCCTTATAAGCTCCCTGTTATCTGACAGCGGAAAGCCTTGAGTGATTAACAGCTAATATGAAACTCAATAAACAAACAAAATCGTGGCAAAAGGAAGTCCGATTCAGCACGTTTTTAGAAAAAATCGAAACAAGTCGCACTACAACCATTATATGCAGTCGCACAAATGCTCCCAAATATATTATGAAGTCGCATAGATTAAATTTCGGGCGCATATGTGACCAAAATAGTCGCAATTTCGAGCCCTGTATATATATATATATAAATATATTTGTCATCATGCTAAAGACTAAAGAAATTAATAGAAATTAGTAGTAAAAACTATTATGTTGGGTAACACGGTAGCTCAGTGGTTAGCACTGTCGCCTCATAACAAGGTCGCAGGTATGAGCCTCAGCTGGGTCAGTTGGCATTTCTGTGTGGAGTTTGCATGTTTTCCCCATGTTGGCGTGGGTTTCCTCCGAGTGCTCCGGTTTCCACCACAGTCCAAAGACATGCGGTATAGGTGGTTTAAATCAACTAAATTGACCGTAGTGTATGTATGTATAAGTGTGTATGGGTGTTTCCCAGTACTGGGTTGCAGCTTTATGGGCATGCGCTGTGTAAAACATGTGCTGGATAAGTTGGCAGTTCATTCCGCTGTGGCGACCCCTGATGAATAAGGGACTAAGCCGAAGGAAAATGAATGAATGAAACTACTGTTTAAAAGACATTCTCTTTGCTAAACAGCACTTAGAATTTAAATTTGACAGAAGAGCTAATAAATGTTGTCTAATTTTGTCAACTGTATATATCAGATAAATATATGAAGCAGACAGATTTTTTAAACTGTTTAAATGAGTAGAATACAATAATCAGTACAAGACATGTCTTCATTCCAGACAAAACACCCGACCCTTAAAATGAGTTGTGCAATTTCCCAGACATTAGACACAGTCTGAAATAACATCCAACTTGGAGAAAGTTGACTTGGCTTTAAAAGTTTAAGCTGTGAACACTTTCCTCAGGCTCTTAACCAGACAAATGGAGCAATACTTTAACAAGTGAAACTCTCTATAACCACTTGAGGACTTTTCTTTGTTTTATCAATCAGCAGGAACTCAACAGCACACAAACGCTTTACTTTTTCACTGCAAATGGACTGCTGCTCAGCAAGATAGTGAGAGTGAAGTTATGAAACACTCCACTTTTTTGGGAATAGGCTCATTTTTCAACTCCCCTAGAGTTTTACCATTTTGTAATTCTTGAGATGATCTCTGGGTCTGCCAAGATCATTTGTAGCTTAGCATAGACCATTGAATCGGATTAGACCATTAGCATCTTGATCAAAAATTGTAAAAAAAGGTTGATAATTTTCCTATATAAATATATAACGCTCGACTCTGATGTTATGCAGCACTGTTACCTAGCTGGGGACTAATTTCAGATGCTGATTAATATCATTGCACCTGCTGCAGCCTTGATTATTACGTAGGAATGAGTGTATAGTTCCTAGCCATATGGATCTAGAAAACAGTAACTTTCCATATTCCATCAGTCCATATTAAAACACAGTTTAACTACAAAAGTGTCAAGCTTTAAGTAGGAATATTATCAAAAAAGTGAGATGCTAATGATCTAATCTGATTCAATGATTTATGCTATGCTAAACTAAAAGTCCTTCCGCCAGATTCGGAGACCAGCTGAATGGATTTAAAAATACTACTGTTTACTTCTAGGAGACTAAAACTAGAATATTTGCAAAAAAGCTAAACGTTCCTTTAATGTGTGATTTGAGTATGTGTGTTGCACCTGAAGGCATAGGTCCTCTGGTGCCAGCTGAGCTGCCCGCGTATGCTGTATGCAATGGTGGTGACGAACTCTCCTCCCAGACCCAGCTCAGAGCACAGCTTTAGAGCAAACTTCTCTGGCGAGTTCTCCTTCTCAGACATGTCCCATTCAAACTGGTCCACGAGTGAGATGTTCCCCACATGGATGTTCAACTACACAGATATAAACACAGATATGAGTGTTTTCATGCAGTTAAATAATTAAACTGCACACACAACAGTTTGAGGTTTGCAGAAGGATGCATTACATTTATCAAAAGTTACAGTTGAAGAGATTAATGCCACAGGTGACTAGATGACCACTGGGTTTTTCAGCAATGTTTAAAACACCTCTCAGACACAGGAAAATATCTTAACCCAATTTTGCTTGTAGGTTACCTGAACAATCCTGTAGTAATTATTTTTACCAACAGAGGGTGCTCCAAAACTACACTGATTACTTGGTCTGAGCTTTAGCTTGGAGGAACTGAGCCTATTATTATTATCAGTCATAACCAGTTTTAATGTAATCTGAAAATATATAATTCATGCTAAAATAAAGTAAAACAGTCTGAATGTATAATATAATGGGTCAAAATGTGGGATTGTTTTGAACACTATTTTAAACATGGTAATAAACAGACGGCTTCAGTACATTAGAGAAATTCATGATATTAATAATATCAATAAGCTAAAATATTACACTTGGAACAATAAAATTAGAATAAGCCCACAACAAAAAAAAAGCCATTGAGAAAGTGTAATTATTAAATGCTAAAAATAATTGCACCAAAATGAAATTCTGATCTAAAACCAAAAATAATATTAATAATTACCACTAATAATTTCTTATTTCATTAAAAAAAGTAATTTTGTAGGACTAATTTGAGCCAATAACCTAAATCATATCGATTTAAAAACAAAGCTGAAAAGCTTTTAAAACACAAGCAAATAAAATCTTATTGACAATTAGAGCCCTTGATTTACCAGCGTTGCCATGACAGCACAGTAGCGCTACTGCAAGCAGCAGGAACAAGTATACTACAGACAGGGTTCATGCACATTTTTACTAATAAAATTCTATGACTTTAAGAACTTTCGAGTAAATTTTTATGGCGTAATGTTTCATGTAATGTCTACATATACATGATTAATAATAAAAAAACAATGACGTTCAAATAGGGCTGCACAATATAGTTTCAGCATCAACATCGCAATGTGTGCATCCGCAATAGTCACATCGCAGGATATGCAATGTTGAGATTAAAGTTTAATATAGAGTTTAATCATAATGGAGTAAAAGTTTATCATCTGCAAGCATTTTTAAAGAGATTCAACCAAAACTTACCATTTTCATTACACCTTTTACTTGTTTTAAACATTTGTGTTTGCTTTTTTGAATGAACACAAAAAGAATATAGTTGAATAACTCCTACAGTATTGAAACAAGTGAAGTGTGAGTAAATAGTGAGTACATTTTTATCTTTGAGTAAACTGTCCTTTAAGGCCTGTGACTGTGTGAACATTTCAATATTCAACATTCAGCCACAAGAAAACTTTAATAAAGATTAAATAATATACAACGAAGACTATGCAGTGTTGATTATTCAATACCTGTACATAAATAGTGAATATCTAAAAAACTATAATTCACTTTTATCTTTACTATATTTTATTTATCTATGCTTGTAATTTATTTGTTGTATATTATTTGAGATTTACTCCTCCACAACCCCCCACCAAACCCACCCCACCCCCAAGAAACAATCCAAATAAACCTGTTAAATCATCTGGTGAAATTGTATTCACATCGCAATATATATCACAGAAATACAAAATATCGTAATGTCAGATTTTTCAATATTGTGCAGCCCTAATTCAAGTATACAGATATTTGTTAAACTAATTTCCATGACTTTTCCAAAACTGCGTTTTTTTCTATTTTAACAAAACTTTTCCAGGCCTAGATAATGCCATGTCAAAATTCAATGACTATTCCAGGTTTTCCATGACCATATAAACCCTGTACAGAGAAATGTCCTGTCACTGCATTATTGAGTGGCTCAAATCAGATGTTTTTCTCTTTCAGATGAAAAATGATAATACTATTTTTGGCCAATAACTTGTGGTTAAAAAAATCTGCATTACTAAAAAATAGGAAAAAGTAAAAACATTTAAGTCGCAAAAATTATATTTACCATAAATTCTCAGGGGCTTACATTTGTGTAATGTGGCTTTATGAGGTCAGAACTTTACAGAACTGTTACAATATATAATGTTATTTTGATCTGTTTGTATTTGCAATCGCTACTATTATTCACAATGTGACTTTTTGTTAAACTGTAATAATAAAAAAAACTTGCATCAATTTATCGTGCAAACATCACCATCATTTTAATATCACAGCCACATTAACACAAAAAATTTGTCCCGTTTAATACATTATTATATGCATTTCCAAAATGTAGGGTGTACTCACACTAGGCACGGTTGTCTTGAACCATACCCAGGTGTGATTGTCCCGTCCACCCACCCTCTCAGCCCACAGTGCATTTTTTGCTATTCGAGCCTGAGCATGCTTTTCTTTTGCTTAACAGATCTACCACTTTGACACTCATAAATGTTCATAAAGTCATCGTGCTGCAGGTATAAGGAGGTTTGCTGAAGATGTAGCTGTCGTGCAGTGGGGGGTTCGTGTCTTTAATAAACTATGACAGTTTGCTTTCATTGAAAAGTAAGAATGATTAATAAATCCACATGAAACAGTCCCTTAAAAGTGACGTCGTGTCTTCAGTTTTGTGCTCAGGTGTGCTTTGCACTCACACTACTGTGCATCGTGCCAAAGCCCAACCGAACCGCACTCTATCATACCTCTTCCAACCAGGCCAGGGCTGGCCAACTGAACCGCGCCTGGGGCCGATTTAGAGCACTCACACTTGTCAAACGAACTGGGAAATGGGGATTAAACGTGCCTGGCGACAGGTCGGATAGCCTAGTGTGAGGACACCCTTATAAGAACATTATAATATCACCAAAACATTCTATCCATGCATATTACCAGATGGTCAAAATACAATAGTATAGAAATAGAACATCATAACATAGAGTAATGAGATACTATGTAACATATGATAGCATAGCATAGAGTAATGAGATTAGACATTTAAAGACGGGATCAGTAAAATGAAGGTCTACTTTAATGATGACTCTCTGGTCCATCTGCTCGTCCAGGATGCTGTCTGTGGGATAGGACTCGATCTGCTGTCTGATGGCCGAGGCGATGGCTGGAACAAAGGTCAGCGGGCTCAGGTCCAGATCATCACACAGGATTTCAGCAAACATCTCTGGAGTCATTAGCTTCTCTGTTGGGTCAGGGCACAAAAGAGTTAATGTAACTTTGAAATACAAATCAATGAATGCATTTCAAGAAGCATGCAATATAGGATAGGCTACCATTCATGTTCCATGTGAAAGCATCCCGCAGCTTCTGTCCGTCGATCTCCATGTCCAGCCGAATAGGCACCAAGACCTCCTGCTGAGAGGCGTTTTCATGGATGACGGCAGGGTCATGATCATCAAAGCTAGAAGAACACACATCCAAAATTAAACTGTTCAAATAAAAAGTGACATATGAAATATATTACAATTTAAACAAAACTATTTTTTTCCTTTAAAATGTAAATTCTTGTTTTTAATTGTTAACTCCAGTTGGTTTGAATGGTTTAATGAAGAAAAATGGATGCACTATCTATTTTGTTTTGTTTTTTTTTCCAGAAATTCTGTTTAGTTTTTTAGATCATTTTTAAAAAATCATTACAAAATTATTACCAAACATTTCTATTTAGCAATAAATGCATTAAACATCTTACAGTATGACAACTTTAATCTGTTAAAGTAATAAAAAACAACAACTATTCTTTTAATTTTTCACAAATTGGGTTTAAGATTTATTAAAAGAATAAGACTGTATAAAATATCATTGTTACATTTGATCAAATCTGAATCCATCACTTGTGATGATGCTGAGCTCAAAACGTGAGGTCTGATTATTTTACATTAATATTTTTAAAGGCTCACCAGAGGGGGAAGGTTCTTTTCTTGTCACGACCCATTCGGTTACGGTTGATGGTGGTGGAGCAAGGTACAGCGTCCAGGTGATGGGAGCTGTTGGGGAGAGTTGGAACCCATTGACTGTTTCTCTTGGCTTTCTGCTCCCTGTGAAGAAAAACATGAGCAATAATTAAGAATAAAATACTGATTTTGTTGGAAATGGGTCATATGCTGAATTTTAAACCTACAAGTAAGTGTATTTTTATGATAGTGGTAACTGTAAAGTGACTACTGTAATAGAGTAGCCAAAAGAGTTTGGTCAATTTAACCCTTAATTAAAAAAAATAATTTTAAGCATTATTTTAGTTCTCAGGCTGTAATCTTACAATGCTAGAAAGTCTAACTCTTTTGTGGAGATCATGTCTAGCATTAATCTACACTGTTAGGTTACATTCATTAAACTGACTTTTCATTCAATTCTTTTACAGAACTTATTTAACACCAGTTTGTCTAAATAAGATATTTCCCAAGGTTTCTCAATGTTGTTTTAAGTATAAATGTAATGTTGGTACTGTGATGCATGTATTCTGGAACTGTGACATGATTAAGACATACTGGAAGGAAATCCACAAATTAGTTCAGAAGATTATAGGTAAATCTTTTGCCCTATCTCCAGCTTTTTATCTTATGAATTGTAAAACTGCTCTACACCTTAGTCATGGACTAGAATCTATGTTACACCTTTGTACATATCTAGCAAGAAATTGTATTCTTTTGCTGTGGTCCTCTCCTAACATTCTGTCGGTCAATATGTGGATAGATCAGATTGCCATTTTCTTACCCTTGGAAAAACTGCCTTATGACTTGCGTCAGAAATCTGATGATTTCTGGCATTTCTGAAATCCTCTGTGGGAGTTTTTTGAAGAATATATCTTGAAAGACTATTTTTATTTAAAAAATTTTTTTATATATATATATTATATATATATATATATATATATATATATATATATATTAGGGCTGTCAAAATTAGCGCGTTACGCATGCGATTAATTAAAAAACATTTAACGTGTAAACAAAACGCAGTTGCAGTTTTTTTCAATTTCCTGTTGTGGCTGACGTGTATTCAGGGCCATAGAGGCGACCTAGTTCATTTTTTTATTCATTTATATATATATATATATATATATATATACACACACTTTTCATAGTCTTTAATATGAACACAGGCTCAATAGATACCAATGTGATGTAAAAAAAAATAAAAAAAGTTAATAATAATAATAATAATTTTTTATACATATATAAAATGTAGAAAAGACCTATATATAATTCAGCCAAAAAAAGAAACTGAAAAATATTTTTGACGTATAACAAATAATTCAAGAATTTACTTTAACACTACAAACAGGTGAAGCTAAATAGCAAAATGTTTTATTATAGTGAACAGATACGCTTAAATATTCCAATAAATCTTAATAATGATCAATTATAAGAAACTTAACGGTTGTAATTTGTGTTGTAAAGAACCATGAGGGAAGCGTAAAAGTGTTTTAATGATGAAAAGTGAGCAAGGTTTGACCTGAGATATGCTGGAGGTTCAGTGCTGATTGACACGGCCTTGTACTTCTCATCATGTCCATCAAAGATCTCCTCCACTTCTGAGGCCTTCAGCAGCGTCACACTGGTGGCTAAAGTTGTGTAACCGTGATCTAACACAAAACATTGCTTATACTGTAAGATAGAAAGCTTACTTTTAACCCTCACGTTTCAAACTCATTCAACACTTACCGTGAGATGAAGCTACTATCTTCTTTCTCTCCTCAACTGTGGCTAGTCGTCTTGAAAGTGATGGGTAGCGCTTGTATAAAGACCCTCTGAACATACGCAAGTAATTTCCAACCTAAACACACAAATACAGGAAATTCATGGACAAATACCTGAAACTGAAATGTATTTTATTTCATGTGTTTTGGTAGCATTTTATTTTACAGTCCTGATTTGCATGTAAATACTATAGCCTTATTATAATTATTCACATAGTTATTAGCATAATCACTCTCAAAAACTAGGTAATAACCAGATCCATCCCTAAGCCTACCCCTGAACCTAACCAAAACCAATGCAATTACCGTTTCCAATACAGTACTTTATTAGGCAAGTACACTGTATGTACATGTTAAGTACACTTACTGTAACATAAAATACTTACTGATGACCAAATTTCACATTAATAAACGGTAGTTTACATGAAAACTCAAACTCTCGATTTTATTTGATTAAGGTTTGACTAAATATACGAAATCAGTTCTTTTAGTGACTGTTTATCTCAGGTAAATTAACATTGTGTTTACTGCAAATACATTTCTACAAATCTCTAATTGATTTGACTGTAATAATTACCGTTAAAACGTTAAACGTTATAAAAAATAGCAAATGGGCTCGTTTATGCAAAAAAAAAAAGTACACTTCTGCTCGAATATCACGAAGAGGGTGAAATCGCTTTAATTTACTACATTTTCTAATATTTATAATAATCATATTTTAAACTAACTACCGCAATTTACCAACTTTACTAACTACAAACGTTAATAAGTAACGTTACTCGCAGTTCTTTAGATTTGACTAACGTTAAATAGCAGTAAGCTGTTCTGTCACTAACTGTCAATTGTAACGTTAAACTAATATTGTGTTTAATACAACAACACCGCCAAAAGTACATCTCTACTTGAAATGTAAATGTCCGGGAGTGGTTTCGACATGAATAAAGTCCCCGGTTATCGATCACACAACAAAATAAACACAACATTAGCGAGCTAGCTGGTGTATTAGCATCCATAGCAAAGCCATATACGACTTATACAGATAAATCTTCGTGAAAACGATCATCTCGTTGGATTACAAACCTCCGATCCAATCATGTAAAAATCTCCATCTTCTTCCAGTTGGAATTTAATGGGTTTCTGTCCGTATGTCTTGCTTAAAGCCATGTTTGACGTTAGCGCGACTCGTTCCGCTAAACATGAGCAGGAAAGTGTGTCGCAGGAAAGTGACGTATGTAGAAGTACCTCAGGACAGAGGAGTTTGGTTTTTGTATTTAAAATGTTGAGAAATTTGGTCTCCTTGACTATTCGGACCAAATTGATTCAGGGGCTCTTATATTGTTTTTAAACTTCTGTAAAGCCTTCGACACAATTGAACATGGCTTTCTTCTTCATACACTGAACGTATTTGGGTTTGGTAACAATTTCATTGATATTATAGAAATGTTTAATACAAAATATTAATAGTTCTATAATTATAAATCAAGGAACCTCTAAAAGACTTGAAATTTGTCGTGGTGTACGCCAAGGCTGTTCAATCTCACCTTTCTTGTTCTTATTAGTTGCCGAGCTACTTTCTGTTCAAATTCGAAATAATTATAATATTAAGGGTTTAAAGATATTTGACAGAGAAATCAAACTGTCACCATTGGCAGATGATACTGTATTGTTTCTGAAAGATAAAAATCTAATTAAAACAGCCCTAGAATGTATTTCCAAATTCACTAAATCAATCAATCTCAATTTCATGAGCAATTTATTCTTGCCTGGTCACTATTATACAAGCACAACTTCTCTCCTCCTCACAAATATTTTTTTTGAATAACCAAAATATTGTATACAAACAACATTTTTTCAACGCTGGTTTGATGCAAATATTCTGCTTGTTAGTTAATTATTTAATCCAAATGGCTATAAATTAAATTATAAAGAATTTCTTAATCAATTTAATATTCCCATCCCCCCTAAAGAATTTGCTATTGTATATGATGCCCTATACTATCTAGAGTTATTAGGTTACGCCAAGGCATCCCATATCCTTCTGTTTTCCTCTTTTAGACCCTTCTACTACAATGATAGGAAAATGTTGTTTCTCGCCAACCTCTTCAAACAAATCAATACGCTATTTATTTCTTAATAGAATTGTATCAGTTCCAAATGTTAGGCTATTTTTTATTGGAACTCTTTTGTTCATGATATTGTTTGGAAAAAATAGCTCATCCCAAATAACTACTTAATTACAAATAAGATAAAAGAAGTTTCTGTTTTGTTACAAAAAAACAAAAAAAAAACTTTAATGCTAAAAATGGTTTGCATTTATTAATAGTTCTTAAGTTAAATGTTTGCGTTTGTTTGACATTTATGAAAAAAAAAATCTTTTGGCTTCCCTAAGTAAGTTATTATAAAGAGTGTGAAAAGCTTTCGTTTTATTAATTTGCTGATCTTTTTGACCCCTTACAGATTACATAATGTACATTTACTAATTAAAACTCCCAGTTTTACATAGACAAAATACATATTTAATAGTTTTTACACAAATATACCATTGTTATAGATTTACTTATAGTGACATTTGTTTATTAATTGTTTATTAAGTTTTGTAGTTGTCGGTTTTTTATTTTACATTTTGGCGTGCATTTGTTAATAATGCAAAGGTTGTTGGTGCAATAGCCTAGTGGTTATGCACCAATAGCCACAGCGGAATGAAACCCCAATTCATGCATGAACATTTATTACAAATATTCATCTAATTTGTATTTTAGTTTTAATATTTTTTCTTCTTTATTTTACTCAAACTATTTATGTATTGTTTCTTTTCTTTTCTTTTAGTAATAACATTTATTTATTTTACATTTTTAAAATGCTTTTACTCCAGACTTTTCCACGGACTCCCATAGCACTCTCTTTCAGCCCTCAAAGGGTCCCCATGCAGAGTCCAGTTAATAGATGACCTAATATCATTAACGGGTAATCTCTTTAGAACATCATTTATCAAACTTTGTCAAATATCTTTAGTATAAATATAAACATAAATTTTTATTTATATAAATATTAGTATACATTTAAGGGTGTAGACAACCAAAGTTTTTGCCAAAATTTAATAAAAGCAATATAGTTAAATGCATTTATTACAACTATTAATCCTTTCAGTCAGTTTTATTGATTTCTTTTTCACTTTTGGTTTAAACATTTTTTGTAATACCTGTTGTGCACTATACATAATCTGTACCTTTCTTGATTTTAACATATGTGCCACTACAGAGTTTATGGAACTACAGTACATTTCAAACAGTGAAAACATCTAAAAATAACATCTAAATTAAGGGTTTTTATTCAAATAACCTATACATTTATCATTAAAAACAATATTTTATTAGATTAATCGGTTAGAAATGACTCCTTTAAGTGTGTATTTTTTCACATAAATGTTGTTTTCTACAATTATGACACTAATCAAAGGGGCAAATTTTGTGATATTGATTAGTTGACGAAAATCAGGCTTTTGCTTTTACTGATGCTGAAAAACACAAATCTGTAAAGTCCTTGCCACAAAATCACAGTATTTGTATATTTTAAATGGTTCATTTAAATAGTTATGCTAATATAATATTAATAAGTGAAGTTTTATAAACAAATTTTGAGAAGAGCATGTGATATGATTGAGCACGGCTGGATTCTCATCCTTAATCAGTAACAGTCCAATCAGATTCATCCAAGCTTACAATAACAGATTGGAACCTACTGCCTTATCTTCATTTTGGAAGAATCCCCCCTTTCATGTCATCTCCTCCTTTTCCTTCCTTTTCTAAGGGGAGCTCTTGAGACCTACCTGATCTCGGACCCCCTTTATATGCTTATTGACCAGGCGGGAGCCTTGGGCTCAATTATCTCTGAGCTCAGGGTTTTCTCCTGGGACAGCATGCCAAACCTGCTATTAACGGCAAGCATATTTAAGTGTGAATTCTTGAAATTGTATTTAACACTCATCTCGGACTACGGATCCAACAGATTTCAGTAAGTATTTCTATGAAACACATTCAACATCAAAATGAACAAGAACAACACATTAACATCAAGTATCGGGGTCTTAGCGCCCCCCACATTTATTTTGTAAGTTCTTTAAAAAAACGTAGTGCTTGTTTGTACATACAAAGGTGCAATTATTAATTTATCTTTGCAACGATAAAATTATAAATAAAACAATTATAAACATAAATAAATAAAAACGGAGCAACATTCAAAGTTTGACATGAACATTTGGAGTTAGATTCTGACATACAAAAGGCTACAAAAAGGGGGACCAAAACAAATAGAAAGTGCAGTGTGGATAGATATGGCACGTGTGTCGAGCGACAAGCTGCAGGCAGAAACTTTTCACATCATGTTCGCAGCGTCCTGACAGCAAGGAGATATTTGAAGAGTGTAATCACTATTGGCATATCAGTTCTCCGTGGACATTTCAGAAATCATAAGTAAAGCACAAGCTATATTTTGTTCCAGTTACATAGTTGGCATAGTAGCAGAAAAGCACTAACACTTGGTGTATTTCTCTCATCGTATTCCTCTCGTATCATATTCTCTCATCGTAATCCTCTTTACCACACTCACACACCAACATTCTGAAAATCTCTCCTGAAGGAAACAATATTCCCTAATCACTCTGAAGCGCATATTAAGAAAGCACTCATAGATGTAGTTAAAAAGATAGTTCACTCAAAAATGAAAAAAGTGGTTCCAAACATTTATGTGTTTTTCTTTTTTCTGTTATACACAAAAGAAGATGCTTTGAGGAATGTTGGAAACCTGCAACCTATATTTTGTTCAGACTATGAATGCCAATGGTTATCGGTTTCCAATGTTCTTCAAAATAACTTCTTTTGAGTTTAAATAATAAAAGAAAACAGTAAATGGTAAGTAAATTTTCATTTTTGTTTTTTTTAAATATCCCTTTAAGTTCACAATGCAAAAAGGCATAGCAGGGTGAAGCCACTCACAGTGTTTGGTACAGAAAACCTTTAGAGTTTACAGCGTTTTAGAATGTGAAACATGGCTGCAAATAAAAGAAAACGGCTTTGGCATCGATATATTTTTTATGCATTAAAAAGCATTAGTAATATTACTTATGGTTATTTAATAGCCATAAACAACAGCGGGATTCCTGCATCTCAGACCTGTCATCTCCTCCTGCTCAAACACGACTTTGTAAAACCCTTCATCATAAAGGAAACTCAGTCACTTATATAGCAGTCATAAAAGAATCATTCAGTCTCGAGTGAACCAACTGATGCCTGAAATAAGGGTGTGCAATATATCATTTGTTTGATAGTAACAGTAATTAAACAGGCGGTTCATTCCGCTGTGGCGACCCCTGATTAATAAAGGGACTAAGCCGAAAAGAAAATGAATGAATAAATGATAATTAAACTGCCAGCAGGTGGCAGCAAGTACTTTATTACATCTTTCTTACTGTATAGTGAGTTACAAAACCAAACAATATGTGAGCAGAGAACTATTTACTATGCTGTAAGGCCAAGGAAGAGGATTTGTGAATGGAAGTGTAGCAATGAAAACTGTAGCTAGTAGGTCATGTGGTAATGACAAAATGGCTTCCTGTATATAGTCACACTACTGTGTAGAAAGTGATGAAATTGAAATGTAGTGGCCACTAAGAAAGTATGATTCATTCAAAATGAATCATTAATGTAGAAATAAAGCAAGTACTAATGGATGTTTGAATCAATAGCTCAAATGATTCGTTCAGAAGCAGACTCAGTGCAAAACACTGTAGTGTTGAGAAACAAACCTTTGGTTTTGTCACTTATTACCTATATTTTACTTTATTTATTGTTATATATTTCGCTTTCCTGAACAATTTAAGGTCGTTTTAACTGCATACTAATTAGCTGCTTCCCAAATTGGCAACCTATACACTATGCTCTAATCCACACTCAACAGCATAGTATATGACTGTAGTGTCGTCTCTAATGAAACACTGTTTTTTTACGAGGCGGACAGGGTCGTTCTAAATGCGTTCTAATAAACTTTTGAGTCATTTGAATGATTTGTTCACAATGGCTGATACATGACGCAAGTGTTAATGAATCACTGAAACATTAACTCAAATTGAATCATCAGCTTAAATAATTCATTTAGAAAGAGACTCATTCAGAGGCAAAACACTTGCATTGAGACACAAAAATTTGCCTCCAGTTTCGTTACTTATAACATATTTTAACATATATTTTGATTTCTTGACAAATTATAGTTTTGTTCTAACTGCATTCTGATAGACTTTTGAATCATTTGAATGATTTGTTCAAAGTGGCTATTTCATAAAACAAGAATTGAAGCATTAATGAATCAGTGAAAAGTTAACTTAAATGATTTGTTCAAAAACAGATTCATTCACAAACTGAAGACTGCAGTGTTGAGATAACCAAGGCCTCAAACTTAGCTTCCTTCTGTGATATTACTTAATGATATTATATCCAGAAAAAAAAATCTGAAAACAAAACCCATGCAGAGATATTTTTGCTTTCATAGCTAATAGAGTCATTGTAAGTGGACTCTCAAGATGTGTTTTTGTTTGATTTTTGCAAACAAATTGACATACCGGATAATGACAGCTCACACAACGATTAATATTGCACACCCCTTCAGACTGCAATCAGTTCGAGGAAACCAGGCAAGCTAAACTGGCAGCAGCAACAGTCAAAAGGGCCATGTAAAAGACAAACAAACAAACAAAAGACTGTACACTTTACACATTTTGTACTGTACATGTAATACTGTCACTATTCCATGAGCAATGTTTGAAATACTGTGACAAATTTTGCCACTGAGTCCAGTGGCAGAGATGAATCAAGAAGTAAATTTGTTTAGAATTGAGGACCACAAATCTCTTGCTTTAAGGACCGTTCTAAAGTGCTTGAAAGATTTTTGTTTAGTGTGCTCATGCATGAATGTGGCTCTTAAGTGCAGTCTTAAGGTAAACCTTGTAAGAGCCACAGTGGGCGCTTGTAGAGGCTCCGTAGGGACAGGAGACGCAGGGGTCGCTTCCTGTCAGAACCTAAAAGCTCGATAACGCAACAAATCCATTGTATAAATGATCCAGATAATACTGTGGGGGTTAATAAAGTGACTCTGGATAATCTCCGACAGCTTCAAAGTGTTTTCAGAAGAAGCTCTTGGGGATTTTGAAGCCTTTCTGCTTCATGCGCGGTAGAGTCAGGCTCGGGGAGCTCTTCGAGCGGCAGGTTTTTGGGACGCCACGCTTTCTCAACAAGAAGTCGTAGTTGGCAGTTGAGTTCATGGCATAGAAAACGTTTCCATTATCTGGGATTCTGAGTTCTGTTGGGGGAAAAGAAAATCAAGGTTAGATATGGTGACAGCTTAATTTAGAAAATGGAATCAGAGTTAAAATGCATATGTATTATATTTGAGACTACAACAACTAATACATAAATGTTAATGGTTTCTTAAAATGTGCGTTTTCGAAAACCATGGTTGGTCAACTAAGGTCGCAAGTTGCGTCGTTACAAACATAGTTCGTTGATTTGGCATTTCCCAAATTCATCGCAAACTTGTACGTTTCCAACTACACCTCTAGAGCTGTAGTTAGAATCATTAGTTCCTTGCTGTGTTCTATTCCCAGTTATCCCCCTATGCCCTATTCCTTTTGAATGGTCCAACATTTAAAATGATTAAAGAAAAAAGCACTAAAGTCATAAATCTTACATGTAATTTAGCTTCAAAGTATTTTTACAATTCAGTTTTAGCGATCTTCATATTGACAATTGCGCTCCCTTATTAATGCACTTTGAAAACATTTATGCCATTTTGAACACAGCCGTGGCTCAGGTGACCTATTATTTAAAAGTATAATTTACGTTACGTCTCCAAAGCTTGTAAAAGCAAAAATATATAACACGTTAATGCTTTTAATTTATAGTAGGTTATTTATTAAGAAATGTATCACTGTACTGTATGACATGGGCCTGTTGGTTAGATCATTTCTGCAGTGGTTTGAATGTGTCAAATTTTAATAGTAGACTTAAAAAATATATCCTACTTAATAATAATAATAATAATAATAATAATAATAATAATAATAATAATTATTATTATTATTATTATAATTATAATGAAGTAGGATTTTTTCTTTTCTTATTAAATTGCCTACTGTAAATTACAACCATTAGCCTAACAATTTATATGGTTTGTATATGGGATTAGAATACATGTTACAAAGTGGTTTTATGTTTTAGAAAAGAATATGGAATACTCTTAATAATATTTGTAATGAAACATTGATCCTATATGTGCCATTTACATATATTTCAATTAATATAAAAAAGAGGGCATGTTTTTATCAAAACTAATATTGGATTTTTTTATGCGTGTGCGTGTAAAACTATATAAATATAAGTTGTATAAATATAAATAGCACCAAAAAAATTATGGGGTTTTTCACCTGAAGAAGTTGTTACCACCCTAATTAGAGTGTCATTAAGAACGTTTTACGGTATAACTAATGTGCTTCAAATGATGGATCTGCAACAAAGCAGCTACGGTTTTGGGAAAAGTCATCACTACATCGTTCTTTTTTTCCGAACGATGCATCATACTATGATAGTTCAACAGCGAGTTACATAGTTTTTTGGGAAACGCACCCCTGGCTGATACCAATGGCCAAGATTTGTTTGTATTTTACAGCTGAAAAAACAAATATGTGGTTAAAATGTATTAATGTATAATTAATAATTGAATTTCATGCCATTTTTTTCAAAGAGAAAAAAAGATAATTGAAATGAAGTTGCATATTGAAATCTACTAAATGTCAAGTTTAGAAAGGTTATTAAGTTAAGTTTTTAAGTGTTTTTAAAAGATTAGCTTCAAGAGAGCATTCAAGTATGACGAATGTAATTTAACAGTAAGGGTTTGTGAGAATGTGCAATTCAATATAGAAAAAGCAAAACAATGCATAACATTTTTTGAAAAATATAGGTAATTGTAACATTTTATCTCATAATTCCTCATTTCTTATTTCATTTCCCCCATAAATCACAGAAAAGTTAAACTCAAAATTGCAAGATATAAAAAATAGATAAATTGTGACATGTGAATTGAAAAAATATATAACATTTTTAATTATTATCTTTTAATTTTGATATTTTTCAATTCTTCCAATTTTAAACTCATAATTTTAAACATTTTTTTAAATTCTTTCTTTTAACCACATGAGAGATATTGCAAGATATTTCAAAATATAAAAATTCCAAAAATGTCAGAATTGTAAAATTAGTCGTAAAAAACGTAACATTTTTCTTTACAGTGTAAAAAATGATATTTTCTCACTTTCTCACCTTTTGAGAACGACTTTTGGTGAACACGCAAGATAATATCTACCAATAACTAATAAAAAACAAGCACTTCAATATTTCCTGTTTCTTACCTTTATGCTTTGAGACTCTCTGTAACAATTCATAGTCTTCAGATTTGTCGTTGTCCAGGTTGTGTTTGGCCATGGCTTTCCTAATGACCCCAGGAGTTTTGTCCTGACTAGTGACCTGAAAAACATGATCATTAAGATTAATCTGACACTTACCATATTTTATGATTCTTTGCCCGATAAAGGGTTAACGAATGCTCCACCAATATCATGTGTTTGTATCCTCCATAATATGTCTCACTCACCAGGATGCTCTTATACATGTTGCCGTTGTCTGAGTCTAGGCTGACTCTGATGATGCAGCAGTCATTTGCTTGCTGGTTGTAGAGTGGCAGACTAAGAGATGAGTAGTCTGAGATGCCAGAGACCGAGCGCTTGTGGAAGTGGAAGGTCCGTCCTGTGAAGGCTGAGACTGAGGATGAGGAGGAAGAGGAGGAGGAGGAAGTGGAGCTGCAGCAACCTGACTCTAAACACAAGCCTGATCCAGACGCATCAAGGGATGATGGGGCGGGTGATTCCCAGAGCTGGAGAAGATAGAATTTAATTTATATATGTTCAAAAATAACTCAGTTTCAATGGTAGAATATGGTTATGAAAGTCCAAATACCTTGGTTGAGGAATCAGACGCGAACTCTCCTGTGTCTGAGGTTGATGAGTGTTTCACAGTTGGTGTGGATGTCTGGACAAAGATAGAAAGTCAGATTAATGCAGTTTAATACAGAAAAATACAATATACAGTTTTCAAGCATCTTTAATACAATAAACGTGTGATAAAACTTTTAATTTCTGTGCATAACAATGGGTTTTGTGTTTTTTACATTAAAATGTAGTTGTTGCTTATACTTTTATATATTTTAATAAGTATATGTCAGAATTTTGTTACATTTTTGTATAATCTAAATGATCATTTATACACTATTATTTGACCCATATTTAGATTTTTTATAAGTTATTTGAAACATTAAAGCAGACATTTTTGTACTGCATTTAATGTTTTCTTTTTATTTAGAATCACTTTTTTCGCACGTATATAATTTTTATATAAAAAATTGATAAAAATAACCAAAAAATAAAGTATAGCTTTTAAATTCTAAAACTTAATATAAAAATATAATTAAAATTAAAATAAGATACAAAAACACAGAAACAATATTAAACATCCAGCCTTAGGCAATGCCTACAATTAAAAAATATTTATATTAAATTCTACATTGCAAAACTGACAAGGTTATGTGTTAGCTGCATCACTGGCATAGTTCATTGATTCATTCATTTTCTTTTCGGCTTAGTCCGAATTACATAGCATAAAAAACTTTTATAAGATTTTACTGAAATTCGAGATCTGTAGAGCTGCGTATCGATGGAATTGCTCCTCAGTGTTTGGACTCTCAGTAGTGATTATTAAACCACACTGAACTGAGCTAAACTAAACTGAACTTAAACACTGAAAACTGAACTGACACTGTTTCAATTCACTATAAACTTCCATGTGAAGCTGCTTTGACAATCTACATTGTATAAGCGCTATACAAATAAAGATGAATTGAATTGAATTGAATTGAAATAAATTCTCAAGCAACCCAGTGACACTAAAATAACACAGATCATCTAAATATTAACACTGATGGCAGGAACTATAAATAAACACAGGGCCTTACTCTCTGACTGCCTGATTCAGGAGAGTTGAGCAGGCTGAGACTCTCGTCTGCATCTGAGCCGCTCGATCCTGCAGAGGTGAGGCTGAGGGAATCGGCTCCGTCTTTAAAGCAGTCTTTGAACTGGCTCAATCGCGGCTGCTCAAAGGACTTGGAGTGTGACGCAGCACTGCTGTAGCCCGACTCCTCGCTCATGCGCTTCATGATGCCTCCGTTCTTTTTGCACAACGACTCAGATGGTGGCTCAATATCACACGACATGGAATAGCTGACACAGAAAGATATATTACATGTATAAAAATATACAAATAAATATGTCTCTTTAAAATCTTTTGTTTTCATATCCTCCATTTTTTATTTTGTGTTCTTTCTCACCTCTCAGTCTCTGTGAGCTTTTCAACTCTCTTAAACCAGTCAATAAAGCGCTGGTTTCTGCTGAAGTTGTAATAATTGCAGGTCAGCTGCAGCAACTTGATCTGAGCGATCACTTCAAATTCCTAAACAGATTAACAAAAGCAAAGCACTTCATTTGTATTCCTTTTATTTAAATATGTATGCATTATGCATTTTAATATTTAAATGGTCTGAAAACAAACAACTTTGGAAAACATGGAAATTTTACTCCAATAAGTCAATAAAATAGTACTAAGAGGTTTTAGCATGTTTTACATACTGAATGAATTAGCTAAAACCACGGGCGAAAACATGCTAGAATCATATTAGGAATTTGTGCGAACACCATGCTAATACATCTTAGCAAATAGCTTTAACATATTAGCTGTTTGCTAAAACACGCTAGAAATATTGTATTGATATTTGTAAGTTAAACCTTCAAACTTCCAAGCTTTTCTTATTTTTTATTTTTGTAAATCTGGCTTTGTCAAACCAACATCAAAGTTTGTCATCAAGTATTTTTCAAGTATCACATGATTTCAGTTTTAGGCAACTATAACAACCCTGTTCCAACAGTTTAGCTAGCTTGTCTAAGCCAACCAGCATCCAGGAATGAAACTATTCATTTTATAAATATTTGATCAAAATATATTTGTCATGAACAAAGACTCACCTTCCTTCTCTTCTCGAAGTTAATCATTCCAACCTAAAAAAATTTAACATAACATTACATAAATTAGAATATTATTTTATGACAAAAATATTACAGACCTTTATTTTCTCTACTTTCTGTCCCTCTTACCTCCAGATGGTCTTTCATAGCAGTATCCAACATGACGAGGTCAGTCAGGAAAGTGCCAAGGTATGGAATCGTTCCTTGCACAACACCCTAAACAACAGAGAGGAAAACAGACACTTTAATAAACAAACAATTTACAATGTTGTAATCCTGTGAGCTGTAGAAACTGAACATATTAACCACTAGAGGGCGCTGTTTTTCATAAATATCAAGTTTGACTAACATAATATGACATTTATGTTTGTACACACCATGTCTCTTTGCTGCTGGTGTCTCCTCTGGGCTCCTTTGTGGTTAATCTCAACTATGGCAGATTTAGAGGTGCCCTCCTGTGGAAACATCAGGTTCGAATCATCATTTCAGCATTTCATTGACGTAATACTTGCAGGCGTATAACCTCAAGTCAGATAAGGCTGTCAAAGTGGAATCTTAAGACTGCACTGTCATAAACCATGACACAGAATTGACATGGAGTTTAACTGTATGATCAGGGAAATAACTTTGTAAAGGTTTAGGTTTGAGGCTAAGACACGGCTAACACTTTTAACACTATTGCTAGCATGTTTCCAACATCGTGCTAGTTTTATTACAGTTAAATGAGTAGTAAACTGCTTTTCACTACCACTGACTACCATTTGTATAACCACAAACACATTGGTGTTGTTAGTAGAGCAAAGCCATCATGAATTAATGGTTACTATGGTTTAATAGCAAAACTTTTTAATATTATTTTATTAATTACCCAATATGGCTAATGTTTGTTAAGGTAATAAAAGTTAGCACCAAACTTAAAATTGTTATCAATCTTTAGTTCGCACCATCATGATATATACCATGACACAGAATGAACATAGAGTTTATGATCAGAGAGTTTAAAAAAATTACATTGAAAATGTTGCTAAGACAAGGCTAACATGTTTTAACACTAAGCTATCATGTAGTAAGATGCTGTTAGCGTGATTCTAGCATTGTTTGCATTCTGCTACCTTGAAATAACGTGATGATAACATAGCATGTAGCCTAAGATGTGCTAAAACATGCAGGAAATATGTTACGTTAGCATCCAAACTAACACTATACAAAGAAAATATCTTTTATTACATCATTTGTATAACCACAGACACCTTGGTTAAACTGTGGTGAGTATAGCATCTATTAATATCCATTGTGAATTTGTGGTTACTATGGTTTAACTACAAAACTGTTTATTATTATTATTTATAGCCAACCTATTGTTCATTTTTATAAAGGTAATACAACTTAGCAGCATACGTAAGATTGTTAGCAAACTTTAAAGTCTGCGCCATCATGATATGCCATGACGCAGAATGGACGTGGTGTTTAACTGCATGTGCATAAGAGATATGTCGGCCAACACCCTGGGGAAGACCTTCTGTGTTTAGGAGGAGTGTTTATCTGGCGTTACAGAGCAACTATGACCTCATGCCAGGAATTCCCTCATAATGAATGGCAGCAACTGCTAGTTTTTCAGCCTCAGCTCACATACCAGAAATGCTTTCCGCCGTTTTGCTCTAGGTTGCTTTCTAACGTTGAATGCACGTAAAGGAAATATTCATCATGTGCTCTTTCTTTCTATGCAAATGGCAACTTCCGAAAGTTATTTGTGAGGCTGGAGATAAATATCACAACAAAACAACTGAACCTAACATTGAACCTCTCACTTCCTGAATCACTTCGATGTGTTATAGAGCATCAGGTTGCCACAACAAATTTTTTTTTTAGTTTTCTTGTTGTTCAGCAATTAAATGTTCAGAAGATTTTTATGCTTAATTCAAAAGAACAAATGTAAAAAAAAATAAAAAACAGTATTATTTAAAAGTCTAAAGATTTTCTTTAATACTTTAATACAGCAATTACACATTAATAGAAAGCTTGTAAAGATATTTTAATATATATTGAATTCCTATTGAAAATTAAGTTTTGATATATTTACAGTAGGCAATTTACAAAACATATTCATGGAAAATAATCTTTACTTTATATTTTAATGATTTTGGCATATATATATATACATATATAGCTGTTGCCAAAACATGTCTATGCAACACAAGACTAGTTTTGTGGTCCAGGGTCACATATAGTCAAAGTTAAAATGTATTTTAAAATATTAATACAATTTCCAGCGTCGTTACTCCACACTTTAGTATCACACAATCCTTTAGAAATATAAAATATTTATTTCCTGCCCTATAAACATTTATTAATATTATCATCAGTCAATGTTGTGCTCCTGAAGTTTTCGTGGAAATACTTGTATCTTTTTATGACTCTTTGATAAACTGAAAGGTCAAACATACTGAATTTATTTAAAATATAAATATTTGGAACATTATGTATATAATACTTGATATGTATGACTAACTACATAGCTGAATCCAAAATTACTGTTAAATATTCACAAAAGTTGTGTAAGACCTTTAAAGTGAATAGCTTATTTCGAGACATCTATCTAATGCAGGAAGCTTGCCAGCTAGTGAAAAGTGCAACAAAAGCATTTGATGCTGTTCTCCAGAAAACTCAGCAGGGCATGGAGCATCGAGCGTTGAGGCAGCAGGCCACTGATATTGTGCAATTGAATATGGCTTTCTGTTTACCCTGCAGCTGCTATAGAAACATGGCTTTAAAGGTGCTGAAAGGACCAGTAAGTCACTAAGCGCTTCTGTGAATGACAGTGTGATATAACCACATCCCGTCTTGCTCCAGCAGCACATACAGCAAAGGCTGGTGGTTTTGTGGTGCGCTTTTAAAAATTTGAAAAATGCTTGATTGAACACGTGACTTCTGACCAAAGGTGATCAGACATCAGACTATAAAAGCAAATGGAGATTTCTTAGTTCAGTGGTCAAAATCTCAATGAAATCTCAATCTGCATTAAAAGTGGGAACAATACATTTAATTATTGTGAGTTATTAATATTATAAAATTTGTTTCATCACAATCATGAATATTTAGCAGACAATTAATTATCAAACAAACAATTGTGATTACTGTTTAACTTTAATTGTGATTAATGTTTAACCTTTCTTGCTCCACCTCACCCACACACATGCAAACACACATGGATGCATGTACGCACAAACCCACACATAGTATACCCAATAACTGCTGACATTTCTTCCAAATGTACAATGAAGATATGTAAATTTAGTAATTAATATATGTAATTATGATAATTAAGTTATTTAATTATTTTTCCCTTTGTGTTATATAAAAATAGATTTTACAAAATAAATAAAAAGGTAAATTAATAACTTTATATTTTCACATTATTTTACAATTACATTTTTAATCCTACTGTCCCTATAAAGGCATATTACTTTGCAATTTAGGCCCATTTTAGGAACAAAGTATTCATAACTAAGTGTGCTTAAGGTTTGTGTCTCTGAGAGTTACAGTAACAGACCTTTTTGGACTGCTTAAATCTGTGTGGGGAAAAGAAAAAACAGATCCACAAAAGTTTTCCTCACCTTAATAAGAAGCTCTCTGCTGAGTGAGTAATTATTATCGTCTGAGAAGATTTCAGAAAGCTCTTGGAAAGTTCGATAGCTTTCCCTGTAAGCAGAACCAAATTGCTTGAGTCATAATCTGCTCACGTGAAATCCAAACACTGTGATTAACTAGCATTCACGTCTCCTATATCATTATAACAAAACGTCTTTCAAAAAAAAGTTGTTTTAGCTGGCAGTCTGTATGACTGAGCACATAAGAAGCTAGCACAAAGAATGCTACCATTAATCAGTGGCTAATGCTAATGCTAAAGTCCTAATCCTTAACTCTGGCTAATCGTTGCTGACAGAAATCCAGTCAGACTCTTACCGGGAAACATCATCCCAGGTCCTCTTCAGCCTGTGGATGGCATTACTCTGCAAGGCGGACAGGATGGCTTTCAGAGAGGAGAAGCTCTTCAGGATACGGCATTTCTGGTGTCAAGACAAGCAAACTGATGTTTATAAACTTTGAACAGCTTGAGAAGAAAGAATTGTGCTATTATAATTGTGCTACTATTGTGCTATAAAGCAAAACTACAACCATGCTAAACTTGTCAAAACAGTGCTAGGTTGTCATGGGAGCTTGCCAAGGCATTGCTAGTGGTTCTAAGTGTTTTTAGAGCATACATGTGATGGTTACACTCATTAATAAAGGTATACAAGCTGTCACTGGGGCAGTGTGTTTTAAGGTGTCTAAAAGGGCATATTGATGCTTTAAAGGTGTGTATCATCACCAAAAAGTTTAAATATTAGAACCTGAAAAGTGCAAAAATACACTTTAAATCAATTAACTGTTCCAGTAATTGTGTTTTGAAATGTTTTTCAGTGATGATACTGTATATGATTGGTTGCTAGAGTGCTTTAAGTAGTCTATAGTGTTATTAGTTCATTCTGAAAGCATTAGTTCACCCAAAAAATGAAAATTACTCCATGATTTACTCATTGTCGGAGCATATAACATTCTTTTTTCAGATGAACATCGTTGGAGTTGTTAAATTTTTTTATCATGCTCCTTCGATGCTGTATAATGGTGTTGAATAGTGGCCCTTTTTCGAAGCTTAAAATAAATTCGTAATAAAACTAAATCATATGCATGTCTTAGAAGCGAATCAAAGTGTTTTTTTTACAAAATTATTGAAATATTTTTAATTATAAACTTAAATCACTGACTTTTGGCAACTGCTGAATATTCGAATCGGAAGATAACGACAAATAAGAAAACTAGTTGGTTTGGTTTTACTGTATTATAGAGTATATTACTCTTCCGCTACCAATACGTCTTGTGTTTTGCATCATAAGTAGAGTCAGAGTTATCGAAAACATGCAGGATTTGAGTTTATAATTTAAAAATTTGAAATAATTTTGTCACAAAAACACACCAATTTATTACATAAGACATGTATTAACCCCTTATCGGCATATGGGTTATTTTTACAGCAGATTTATGCATTTTTGGAAGCTTAAAAAAAAGGAACACCCAACACCATTATACAGCATAGAAGAGTTAGGATTTAAAACTACTCTGACTGTGTTTGTCTGAAAGAAGAAAGTCATATGTATACAGAAGATGGGTTAAGAGTAGATTACAAGGTTATTTAAATTTTTGGTTGAACTGTTCCTTTAAATATGATTTTTGTCACCCCCATTTTTAACTCCTGTGTATACCTTTTTTTACAACCTGCAAAAATGTGCATGTGCAGCATTTGTGCTCCAAAACATTGAGTTTTGTGCTCTTGTAAAGTCATGGATTTCTTTTTTTTAATCCCATCACACAAGCCATAAAACTGGTTGTCAATTGTTTCTGCACCTTCAGTGGTTAGTAAAAAAGTGAAGTACACTAATCCTGTGATTAAAAAAACAAGTAATGTCTCACCCTGGCCACTTCTATCCAGTGTTCAATGCGCTTGGCTCTTTGGAAAGGTCTGAGAGACCTGTTGTCCAGGCATGTGGCGATCACACAATTGGTCACACTGTTGAACTGAGAAACAGTAGCACGGATGGTGGGTGCCAGGTGCTCTTTGCCCTTTTTATCCCGCTGGGACCATATGCCGCCCAAACAATGGTAGGGAACAACCCTCTTAAACAGCTCCTGTGAAAAACAATGTATTCAGTCCTATTCACCCAGTTTTGCAGCATGACTTTATTTTCATTGATGCTATTCAATGACCTAGAAAGGTAAATCATTTTCACAGGTTTAATTCTCTCAGCTGACAGAGAATATGTCAATACTTTAAGTTAACAGAAACTTGCTGACTGGCACATACTGGGTGCATAAATAAGACCATGAAGCAACATTGTATGAATGTTGTTGTACAGCACTGTCCTTATTCTGTCTAGTTTGTCTACATCTTTGCAACCAACCTCTTAACCTTTTAACTACCAGCTCAGATCCTCAACCACTAGATTACTGTGACCCTATTTGCACTTAGTAGTAAGATGCACTTTTGTTGATCCAATCACAAGTGGACAACACTAAATACTGGTGTAAATGGATTCTCCATTTAACTACAATGTACATATCAGGACAATTTAACTCATTGAATCATTGCACTCTAAGGCACTTTCAGAATCAGAATCAAGTTAAATTAAGTGAATATTAAAATTGCATCTTGGATGACCACATGCAATGTTATTTAGATGTTAGTATATATATGTCAGTTTTAATATCTAATAAGCTGGTGTGTTCCAAAATAGTGACAAAATTTGCATTTAGCAGATATAAATCTGATATAAACATGTCTGATATAAAACTTCCACCTAAATGGATCAACGATTTTATTGACACCACCTCATACTTCTCATCAAATCTTTCAACCAATCAAATGCTCTCACATGTATCTCACATGTCCCGCCCCCTTCAAAATGAATATAATTGGCTGCTCATTTGATGGGCTTAAGAGAGCAAAGCTCTTACAAAATGAAACGCTATTGGCTATTGTTTTTATGAAGAGGAGGAGCTACACTATGTCCTGCCCTGTCTTCATACGTCAAAATCTGAATACAAAAATGCATATTTCAAAGCACTTCACAGGACCTTTAATACTGATAGATATGGTATTAAACTAGGGGTGTACTGTTCCATTTTTTTGGGAGTCAACTCTGATTCTCCTAATTTTGGAGTTGGTGGAATCGACTCCGGAATCGACTCCATTTACATTACCTTAAAATAGATAAACATGCTGTATCATATCGCACTTTATACAATACTACTGCATCAATTGCAGCTTTACATTGTGCAGTTCTCCTCTGGCCCAACAAACCAGCAGTTTAAATCATCTGCAGTCAAAATAAAATAGTTTCAGCCTACATTCTTCATAGCATATTTTAATTGTCTAATTTAGATAATTTAGAGAATTACACTGCAATCTTGGAGACAGGAAGTTAAAACATCAATTTATTATCGAAATATTTAATGAGAAGATGTGTAGCAGTTCATTAAAAAAGGGGAGTCGACTACCCATCCCTACATTAAACTTAAGTTGACAGCTTTAAATTGACGTCTTACCGCATCCATGACTGTTAACTGCTCAGCGACTAGAGAAGGACTGAAGGACATGAAGTGTGAGGGGGAGAATTCATCCTCCAAACTGCTTTCCTCTGGTGTGGCAAAGGGGCAGGAGCACAGATCACCTGTACATGATATGCAAGTTGTCATAAAATTAGTTTGGAAGTGATATTTTAATGTAAAATTCAAATGCATCATTATTGGTGGAAATCATACCTTCAAGCTCCACCTCGCACTGCTGGCGATGCTGGAAGTGCTCCAGCAAGTTTAAAGCTCGTCTCTCTAGGTCTGATCCAGAGAAGTTGAGTTGTAAGTAGGATATGAGGCTCTGCAGGCATTCGTGATCTGGAGGACTCCAGAAATCCTCAGAGTATTGATCTAACCAGGCACCCAGAATAGATGACACAGTGCTGCCAATCACATAAAATAAGGATGCATTGATATTATGAAAATCCTGGGAGATATTAATAAGCCAATCAAAATATATTATAATGTTTTAATATTTTAATGTTTGATAAATAAGTTTTAAACTGACAATGGCAATTATAATTTAAATAGTTATGGTGGCTTGCGAAAGCCAACATACTGTTATACTAATATGCTTCTTCTTCTTCTGAGATCTAATTTCTATATGAGATCTAATTTCTATATGCATCTCCTCCTACACTGTTTAAGCTACGAACACCAAACTAACACCAAACCTCCAACTGGTCTGACTCAGTTTGCTATATCTTTTCCAAATAATCTGACTTACGGTTTTCTAAAAACTGACCCAGAAAATTTCAGAATTTCAGAAGTCCCATTGACTTAACATTGGACTAAACTTTATGACCTCATAACTTTTCACCAGACTTAAGGTTGGGCTCATTTAACTCAGACTACCATCCTGCCAATCAGTGATGACCTTTTAACTTACTATCCACACCCTAACAACGACTTATGGCAACTTAGCAACTGTCCCATAGACTTCCATTGTAAAAAAACTGCCATTGACTTTACATTGGACATACTAACAACATACCAATTCATACGAACAATATACTAATCTATACTAGAAACATACTAAGGACATACTAACATATTAATCATACCAGAAACATATAGTAACAATATACCAATCCATAATAACAATATACTAATCTATACTAAAAACATACTAACAAACATACTAATCATATTAGCAACATGCTAAATCATACAATAAACATACTAGTAACATGCTAATTCCTACTAAATTCATGCTAACAACATGCTAGTTTATACTAGAAACATGCTAGCGACATGATAATTCAAACTAGAACCATAGTAATTTATGTTTGCAACTGCCTAGCAACCACTCAGAACATCTTAGCAACCGCCTAGCAACACCTTAGCAACCACTCCAAACACCTTAGCAACTGCCTAGCAACACCATAGTAACCACCTAGAACACCCTAGCAACCACCTAGAAAAAAACATGCCAATCCATACTAGAAACCTGCTAACCTTTTTAATCTCTCTATGCCAACTGTTTCAAACTTCTTAAAAACTACTTCAATTATTAAATTTTTGAAGCTACTTCAAACTTTCAGACTAGGCTTTTTCAACCACCATGAAGTTTGTCTATGAACTTTACTTTTCTAGTTTAATAATATTGTAATATTTAATAATGTCTATTTTAATTAAATATTTAGATTTTATTTTAGTTGAACATCAATATTTCTTTTATCTTAGTTTGATTATTTTTTAATGTTTGTTCACTAATCAAAACATCAATTTACAAGATAGCTGATATTTATTAATAATGCATTTAATAAATACATATATATTGTTTCATAAAAGATTATGAAATTACAGTTTTTTTTAAGATTAACCAAGCCATCCACAAAAAGTCCATTCAATTTTGTCTAAAAAAAATCAATCCAATATTGACAAAACAAATAAATATCACCTGATAACCGATAAGGTTAAATTTTATGATAAAAATTTAACTGCAGATAAATTAATTGAGTTCATTTAAACAACAAAAGGACTTACTTTTTAAGCTCTGTGTGGTCTTCTGAGACTTTTGTCTTGCCTAAGTCTGGCAGTTTGGCATATCTAAAAAACATACAAAAGCATTTTAAGAAAAATCATAGGGTTTAATATTAAACTTCTAGAGGTACTTGTGGTTGACGGCTGCTTACCTGTTAAGCAGCAGGTCCAGCACTTGTTTGGTAGTGGCAAATGCTCTGTAGGTGCAGAGGAAAATAGTGACGTATGTGTAGTCTTTCCCTTTGAAGGCAGAGACCATGTACTCCACTAGTTTCTCCAGTGTGCCAGCCTTAATGGTTCGACCCTTGCACGTTTCGTACAGACTGAGGGCAGAGTCTGTCTCCACACCCAGCCATCGCTGGCCCTTACTGGCCGTCTGGTGGAGCTGCACCTTGCGGAGTGTGATGGTATAGATGGCACCGTCCTCTACCTCCTCTCCAATCTCCTGAACTGAGCTCTGCAGATATTAAAAAGAGAAAGAACTGAGTATTGTGGTGTTTGTTATTATCTGAAAACTCACATACGACTGTTTAAATGTTTGGGGCCAGTAAGTTTTTAAACACAAAAGAAGATATTTTGAAAAATGTTGTTAATAATGTAAAAAGTAATTTATTCATTCAAAATTGTCAAAATTGATGATATATCTGTTTTATGTTTATAATTAAATATAATAAAATTATTTTAAAAAGCAGGAATATACAGTTCTGCAGTATAATTATGTAAAGATATGTGCCTACAAAATCAACTTAAGTAAACAACAACAATTTGTGTGTGTGTGTGTGTGTGGGGGGGGGGGGGGGGGTGTACCTGTTTAATGTTTAAATTATGTAAAAAAATAAATCAATAAATTCAATAATAAACAAAAACACAAGAATATGAACAAGAAAAATATTTGCCTACAGAATCAACCAATCAGAATCCAGTTTCACCAGTCTCACACACAAAATACTAGACAATCAGCAACCAGCGACAAAAATAATGTTTTATTATTTAAATATACTCTTTTTGGTTTCACAGCATGGTTTAGTGAATTTGCAAGGACATACAAATCTAGCACACCAGAACAGGGGCTTTAAGGTGAGTCTCGGATTACTGCTGATTTCCCTACTAATCCACATACAGCCTTAACACTAAACACACAAGACCAAGAAGGTGGCTCTTTATCAGCCACTGTCACATGGCTAACCCAGCCCTTAAACTACACGTCACCTATCAGTGTCAGTTGCATCACTTTACTACCATTTATAAATCTACTATTGATGGATAGTAGAGTGTCCATCGAATGCATATTTGTCGGTTATCCAAGTACTTTTTGTCTGCTCTTTTACAAGAAGTGTGAATTCAGACATACCTATTTATCTGTTTTCGCCTGCTACTAAGAAGGGAAGTACTGTATTTAATTTTAGATGTATCCATTGTTTGAGCATTAAGCAGATAGGTTTCACTCATTGATGTGACAGAATTTTCAGATTTTATATTGACACCTATAGGTGGGGATGAAGCATAACGCAAACATTTTTGTCACCGTTGTCACTGCATGGATATGCATAAACGTTTCAATATTCAGTAAGGGCCCGATCACAGTGAAGACGCTTTTTGAGATGAAAGGCGCTTTTTGAGATGAACAGTGTTTTTGATGTTGTTATTGTGGGCACTTAAAAATATATATATATATTTATTATTTAAATTTTTAGGGATATTCAGGTTGCTTGCTAAAACTTTACAATAAGGCTCCATTTGTTAACAGACATTATGTAAAACGTAAATGATGATGAACAAATCCTTGTGAAACATTAATCTAAAATGATATTCATTACTTAGTTAATGTTTAATAACTAGCCAATAAACTAATCAAATTCAGTAGTATATTTATCTAATAAAACAATAACAAACATGTAACAAACACCATTTTTCACTGCTAGTTCATGCTTTTCAAGCGTTAGTTATTGTTCTTTATAGTATAAAGGAAAGGATCTCAATGAAATATAAACACAAAGATGGAATATAAGTTAATATAGCTATTTTAAACTGATGATGTTAGTTAAGAATGCATTTACTAACAATACTAACAATGAATCCTTATCGTAAAGTGTTATCAGTTGTACATTATAATCTTCAATCTTAAACTATTTTATTTGTTATTATAGCTGTTCAAGTAACCCTATTTAGCAGCTTACATCTATTGCACAAATACAGCAATATCCATTAGCAACTATTGTAATACAGGGTTTCTGCAGGTTTCATCAAGTCAAATTTAAGACTTTTTAAAACCCTTTTAAGACCATTATGAATGAAATTTTAGACTTATACAGGCCTAAAGACTAATGATTATTTCTAATGGCCCGGTTGGGCCAATAGATTTGTTTTGCTTGCCACGAAAAAAATAAATAAAATCCAATGTAATTATTTCTTCCCCAGTAATGGGTTGCAGCTGGAAGGGCATCTGCTGTGTAAAACATATGCTGGATAAGTTAGCGGTTCATTCCGCTGTGGTGACCCCAGATTGGTAAAGGGACTAAGCTGAAAAGAAAATTATTGAATAAATAATTTCTTAGCGACATACTTTAATGTGTCAACAAGAAAACTCAAGAAAAAACTCAAGAAAAAAAATTTTATACACTATTTTCAACATAATATTTATTTTTCTTTAAATGACAAGTTTAACATTGTTAAAAGTATATTTATTGTGGAGGCAGTTACATAAATAGTCTAAATTAAATATATATATCTGTTGGCTTTTTGTCCAAATTAATTGAGTATAACGTCTATTCAACCTAATGCATTTCTATTAAAATACCTTCAGTGTCATATTTATAAATATTATGTCTACTCCCCCTTACTTCTGTAAATAGTATTTGAATGAAAAACAATGTAAAGGGATCAATTGTTCTGTTGTTATCGTGAGGGTGTAATTGTTTTTAGTTTTCTTTCCCTGATTTTATTAAGATGGATTGTTGGTGATAAGATGGATGTTGGCCCGATTGAATAGGTTTAATTGGACAGAGGAAAATTAAGACCTGTTTAAAAGGTTTAAGACATACAACACAATATTTCAGTGAATATAAGACTTTTTAAGGCCTAAAATTTTGTTGACTTTTTAAGACCCCGCAGACAGCCTGTAATAAGAAAATAAGACATAGTAAAACGCTTATGGCTTAGACATAATTGGAATTGATTTATTATTTTAAAAAGTCTGACCAACACAATACATCACAAAAACCAGCCTAATCTCACAAGAAAATGTAACTATTTTAGGTACTGTCTGAAACGTAGCTAATTCATGCAATTTAATTTGTACAAAAACATTCAATTAAGCAACTAAATCAAAAAGGTTATGAATTCTCATAATTGTGTTGCATAAAACACATCAATGCACTGTATAGTTTAATTCACTGGGGATCTCATTTATAATGCTAAAATAAAAGAACCAGCAGTCAGTACTTTGCAAAAGACTATACTAAACCAAGTACTGTACTTGACGTCAAAATGGAAACAAGAGGGAACTCCCAGAACTGTGGGAAGTGACTGTGAGCAATGCCTTGGGCAAAGAGCCAGTGGTGTGAGTGTGTGTGAGTATGTGTGTGTGGGTGTGAGTCACTACAGCAGCTTTCTCTACAGGAGACTGGTTAAACAGATAACTCAACATAAGGCTCTGCACAGCGGCTGCTATGGTAACAAACACACAAACACACACTCAGCAGAACAGCTTCTCAATTAGGTTGAAGTGGTATGTCTGAAGTGTTTCAATTGGGGGGAAAAGGAACCGTGTTTGTTTTGCTTTCGAGCAGAAATTGCACAAAACAGTAAAACACAAGATGTTAGATGTTTCACTTTCATGGTCACAGTGATGATGGTGGAGAATGAAGATCTCAGCATATTTAATGTTCATATTACTGTAATACAAATATATGTTTAACATTTTACATCCATTTTCTTTTAGATATTAGATTGTGATATTATCTTCGATTATTAAGCAAGTGTGAATTTAATATATATTATATTATTCATTATTATTATTCATTCATTTCGGCTTAATCCCTTTATTAATCTGGGGTCGCCACAGCGGAATGAACCACCAACTTATCCAGCATATGTTTTACGCAGCGGATGCCTTTTCAGCCGCAACCCATCACTGGTGGGAAACATCCTCACTCATTCATACACACACTCATACACTATGGTCAATTTTAGCATACCCAATTCACCTGTACCACATGTGGGGGAAACCGGAGCACCCGGAGGAAACCCACGTGAACACGGTTAGAACATGCAAACTCCACACAGAAATGCCAACTGACCCAGCCGAGGCTCGAACCAGCGACCTTTTTGCTGTGAGCAAAATCTATTCTATTTACATGTAAACATTATTATATTTAAAAAGACAAACGTAGTGTAAATAATTAATGAACAATTAACAAAACAAAAAAAAACACCTCATCAAATGGAAAAGACCACATCAAAATTAGGAATTAGAAATCTTTATTGTCCACATATGAGGAAATTCTTTTTTGGCCTCACAAAAGTTACTAAAAACATGCCTAAACATCACAAATACAAAAACACAAACACAAAGCTTCCTACACCACAGATTACCAACACACAACCCTGGCTATGAAACAGAATAACATACTTCATAGCTACTTCATAGTCATTTGTTCAATATAGTAATAGCAGACGGTGCAAAAGATTTCTTAAAGATATTTGTTTTTGCTGTGGGAACTCTGTATCGTCTACCTAAAGGAAGCTTTACAAATTTATAATAAAGAGGGTGAGTGGAGTCCTGAACTATCAGTGAGGCTTTCCGTCTGGTCGGGTTTATATACAGTTCCACAAGCTGCTTCTGGGGGTCCAATATGATTTTACTAGGTGTGTTAACAATCTTTGCAAGTCTATACTTGCTTCTAGCTCCAAGATTTCTGTACCAGCAGGAAATATTATAGGAGATAATACTTTCAAGCAGATTGGCAGATCAAGCTGATTTCAAACCTTCCTCAGAATAAAGGGAATAAATGGTACACTAACATTAAAACTATTTAATTTCCCTAAAAGAAAGGGTCTCTGTGTTGCCTTCTTATAGATGGTGTTTACCACAATTTAAACTACTATCTAAAATAATCCCTAAGTACTTATAACTGAAAAAAAATCTATTCTATTCTATTCTATCTACATTTCAACATCTTTATTTTTAAAGACAAACTTGGTGTAAATAGTTAATTAATAAATAATAAAAAAACAAATAAAAGGAAAAGTAGGCTACCTCAAAATTCTATTCTATTCTATGATATTCTATTCAAATTAGAATTATACTTAAATACAAACTTTGTGTAATAATAATAAATTAATTATAAAAAAGGGAAAGTAGGCCACCTCATCAAAAGATCATTTCAAAATTATATTCTATTCTATTCTAATTTAGATTTAATTAAAGATATTTTAATGCTATTATATTTAAAGATAGACTTAAATAAATAATAAATAAACAATAAAAGTGAAAGCAGACCACCTCATCAAAGCAATAAAATGAAACAAGAAGTTTTCCCGCACACATACCATGGGAAGCCCCTCAGACTCAAAGTGAAACTACTGGCCACAGAAATCTAAAGAAAACCAGCCTGACACAACACTGTAAAAGACCAGCTTTGACATATGCACTCAGCTACAGGAAATATCCATAATAAAAGCATAACAGGAGCGTATACGCTAAAAGAATATTGTTTATCACTAATCACAGGCTTGCTTTTCACCAAAATAAACTTGGCAAGTCACAAAAAGCCCAGACTGTGAGAGAAATGCTTTAAACACTCCTCAAACTCAACTGAACCACCTCTGGTCCACACTAAAGCCACAGGGTTTCCTGTGAAAAGACAAAGAGTGCTGATCTGCGTAACAGCTTCCTAGACAGATGTATCCTTCACAAACAACACTTACAACGCACATATGCGCACACACGTCAAAAAACAATGCACAATTCCTTCTGTCATAATAATCAGGGAGGAGTTAAAAAACCTTCGAAGACAAGACCTATTATGTGTTCTCTTTAACTTATTTATGTTAAGAAACAATAAGGAAAATCAAGACTCGTATGTTAAAAATAGATGGTTTTGCTTACTTTTCATGCCATGAAAACACCTATTATAGACCTATTTGTGACATTTTTTATAAAGATTAACTGAAATCTTGGATGTCCCCATAGTACCATAGCCCCAAGTGCTTGAGTTTTAGCTCAAAATGCCTCATATATAATTTATTGACATTCTGTTTATGTCCATTATTGAGCAGAAGCAAAAATGCAGTTTTTGGGACTCTTTAAATGTAAATAAGCTACTGCTCCCCGCCCCCTTTTCTAGAAGAAGGTGGAGTCTTTAAAGCTTGTGCATTAGATGCTGTCTAGAAAAAACTGTTTGGTTTTATCATGTAAGCAGTTCTTCATTATTATGAGTTTATTATCTGCTTGCATTTGTTAGTCTTGTCAGTTTGAACTCCTGAAGTACTTTTAACTATTTAAAATTTTGATCTTAAAGTTTGCTAATGTTTTAGTACATTTTGATTTTTTTAATGATTTTATTTAGATGATCTGTTATTTTAGTATGAGGTACTGTACCGTTTTTATTTGGTCTTTTTAATTTTTGTATTTCATTTTATGATTTTAATTGTTTTATTACATTAGTTTTGTTTTTAAATACTTTAAATATATAGTTTTTAACGATTTTTTTATTAAGTAGCAAATTATTTTTAGAATACTTTTACATTTTTTAAAAATACAAATTTGAAATATTTTCTTGATAAATGGCTGAGCTTAAATAAGTTTGAAATAAGTCTAAAATAATTTTAAAATTAGTGTTTTTTTAACATTTAAGCAGAGCCAGCACCAGAACATAACTAAAAGGGGGGCATGTAACATCTAACTAGGGGGCACACAATTAGCAACCATAATTTGCAAAAACGAGGCATAAAAAAAATCAATACAGTGCCAAGTGCCAAGGTTATAATAGTTTTGGATTTTTCATTAATTTCATTTTGACTTTTTGTTTTCAGATTCAGTTAGTTTTATTTAGTTTTAGAGGTAGGTTTACTAGTTTTTATTAGTCTTTATATTTTGAAATTGCTTACTTTAAGTTTAGTTTTTATTAGTTTCAGTGTTAGTTTTATTTATTTTTTTCTAAATAAGTTAGGTCCAAGATTCAAAATATTCAGAATAAATATTGTATTATAAAAACACAACTAAAGATACATATTTTTTGAAACATGTATTCAGAAGACACATGACCACTATCATCTTCCACTACTATCTACCTCTCCCCAAATTTAAATACAACAGCCCACAAGATACCAGGCCTAAGTACAATATGTGTGCAAAGCTGCTTCTGAGGTTAGATACACAGTAGTGATGGGAAGTTTAGATCTTTAGCTCTTTACAAAAATATAAAATAAACACACATCGACTGTAGTATTTAATTTTTATTACATTAAATATCATGGAACATTCAATGCTTATTTGAATTATTCTTGCAATATTTTAGATGAATAATAAAAAAACAACTGGGGTGCACAAACACTTTTTTTAGGGGGCACGGCCCTGCATTTAAGTAACAAAAATGCTTTTAGTTTAATGGAGTTAGCTTCATTTTAACCCTGAAAAATGCACATACAAGAAAAAAAATTCAGAGAAACCGTGCAGTTGTAAAAACTCTACAATTAGAAAGCAAACCGATGTCAGTTTTAATTATTTTAGTACACAGAGCTGCTAAAAAATATTATTTTCTTGATAAGTGGCTAAAATAAATTAAGCGCACTGCTTTTTATTCATTTAATTTCAGTCAACATTTAATTAACAAAAAATGGTTTTAGTTTAATGTTTTACATTTCACTTAACCACCACAGTAAGATAACCCTGACAAATGCAAAAACACATCTGAGCAGCCTTGCAGTTGTAAAACTCTACAGTGAGAAAGTAAATGGATGAGGTCAGATGAAAAGAATTTAAGGCAGCCATAATAAATCAATGTGTTCTCTGCTATGTGTCCTCCTGTTGATCATTAATAAGACTCGCTTCAAAAGGCTTACCTTGCTTGAATACCTTAGCACACGTTTGCTTTTATTGTTTTGGCTGGGTATGACACATAGCTGTGAAAAATACTCTCCCATATACAATATTAATACACGCAGATCACTGTTTAAAAACTATTAAAACTATGACCAAATTTCCTTTCTGTTTATTGGCCAAGAGCAAAACAATGCTTATTTGTGCTGTGAAAGTTACGAATTACGGATGCGTTTCATAAATTCTCGCAAGATTGACACTCCTGTTGGAGTTATTAATCTAGAGAGAGATGAGATATGTCGAGTAAACTGCAGTCTGTGTATTTTGGCATTGCTCAGTAGGTTTTCCAGCACATTTGGTTACAGAGCATTAAACCTCAGCACAGAGTGATGGCTAGATTCACTGCTGCCCACATCGACAGTGGAAAAACTGCATGCAGAGAAAGTTAAAAAGGTGATTTCTCTTTAATCCGCCTTATTCTGGAAGTTTCCAAACAAATTTTTTTTACCAATGACAGACTCTAACCAGGCATAATGGGTTTAAAGTATGAGAGTAACCAAAAAATAATTACAGTCTGCGGGAAAGTTTAGACTGACGTTTGGGGTCAGTAAGATTTTAGCTTAGCTTAGCATAAAAAATTTAATCAGATTAGACCATTAGCTTCTCCCTCCAAAAAAATTTGGATAATTTTCCTATTTAAAGCTTGATTCTTCTCACAATGATATTATGCAGCACCTGAAAAAAAGTCCCCAGCAAGGCAACTAAAAGCACTGCTTAATAACATTGCTCCTGCTGCAGTCATGGTACAGCAGCAAAGTTCTTTGTTTATTATGCTGGAAAGTATAGCTCCTAGCCCTATCAGGCTAGAAAATAGCAACTTTTCATTTCCCGTCAGTCGTAGTACACGATGTAACTACAGAAGTGTCAAGTTTTAAATAGGAAAACTCTTTTTTTTTTTTCGAGCGAGATGCTAACGGTCTAATCTGATTCAATGATCAATGCTAAGCTAAGATTAAAGTACAAAATTTGAAAAATTATTAAATTCAGTTGTTTAACTCTTGGGGATTGAGCCTAAATGAGCCTATTTTTAAAAATAAGTGGAGTGTTATTTTACATCAAGAAGCTATGTGAATATTTACTATGCTTTCTCTTGTCAATTGACCATTAACTTTTACTAAAACACTGGATGAAACCAAAACTGAGCCGTAATCATTAACCTTTTCTGTATTGTTTACATACTGTTAAACATTTTTAAGTGTGATAAATAGTGTTATCAGTGGTTTTCTGGTTTGAATGCTGTTAAAAATAACAGCTTTTTGCTTGTATTTTGGTTGTGCCAAGGCTTGTGTGAAATCTCCCCCAGCATTTCAGAACGAGATTAGCAGAGCTGAGGAAGGAATTCTACAATATTAAGCCTTGGAAAAAAAAATGTTTCAGACTCTGAACTGCTGGGGGCAGTTGCTCCCTGGCTCCAGAATAGCACAGCTGTTGGTATTAGAAAGCCATGGTGCTATTCAGAAAGCATTTAAATGCATTTATGGTCAGAATTATTTTCTCTTAGGATCACAAGTTGCTAACTTTTATTTTATAATGATTAAAAAATAAGGACTGGATCTGGGGAAAAAAAGTATAATTAAAGTTTTTTCGGTGTCTCATGATCAAAAATCATTGATGTTGGATAGCTTCAGATGACTTATTGGACACAGAGATTTCTTCATGAGTATTAAAAAAATCCGTAAAATTTACGAAAAAATACCGGCAGCTGTGGTTGCCAGGATTTTTCCGTAAAAAATACGGAAGTTTATAGAACTGTTAAAATTTACGGAAAATAACCGTATTTCATGAACTGATACAATATTCAGCTCACAAAAGCATAGCTTAATGCACAAAAACTTAAAGTCATTCAATGCACTAATGTGTTCATGTGTGTTTACAATTAGCAAACAGATTTTCACTGCCTTAGTAACTACACAGTTACCTTTAAACAAAAGAAAGATGCAGCATAACATCAAATACTCTTAGTTCATCTTGGACTTGTACCCAGATGCTACTATCCTCCACAATGGTGACACAAAAACCGTTTTACAGTAATTTGGAGTTTTTTTCTTGAGTTTACGGTAAAATACCGGCAGCTGTGGTTGCCAGTAATCTACTGTTTTTAACATTTTACGGTCGTAAATTCAGTTTACAGAATATTTCCGTAAAAAATACATTCCACAGTCTGTAATTTTTATCGAACACATTTAACCCCTTAAATCCCAGAGCAAAATCCTCACTAGTGTCCTTACTACAGAGGGTTGAACACTCAGACAGATGAAGTTAATGAGATAATTAAGTGTCTAATTAAAGGAGGATTGAGAATTTTTGAAGAACAACCGTTAACAAGCAGAATTACTAAAGAAAATAAAACACAAAAAAACACAGCCAAATCCAAAGATGAAATCAACTGGGAATAAAACTTTAAATCAAATAATAATTAATAAAAATAAAACAAAGTACACAATAAAAATGTAATTCCTCAAGATCTCAGCAGAGATCATTAAACAACTCTACAAACATCAGGAGCTTCATTTATTATTGACCTTTGACTTTATTTCTGTCACATGAACAAAAACTCTTAATGAAGTTTCTGTTGCTCATTTGAAGTCACCATGATGGAGGACAGAGTCTGCTTTAGTTGGGCTCTTCAACTATTTGTTCTGACACTACTTTTTATTTTGGCTGCTATAATTAAATGTGTTAATCACACTATATATATATATATAGCATGAAAAGCTAAAAACTATGATAAGTCTGATAAAATGACTTTAACAAAAGCACCCTCACCTGCCTGTGCGCTCATTGAATATCTTGTTAGTTATAAGTGAGAAATGAATACAACATGTAAATGGAACCACTTGACCTACAGCAGCCAATGACTGTTTACCAGATCTAAATACACCATTCACAATGAAAATGTTTGATCTATGGCAGAATTAAAAAACACAGTGACATCAACAATTAGTCTTTGAATCTCAATAATGGTGACAAATAAAAAAAATCTAATGAAAATCAACCCAGAACAAAAAACAATCTACTAAAATATCACACTCGAAGAACAAGATAAAATAAAGGAAAAAAAGAGATTGTAAGAACTTTAAGCTGCATAATATATTCATGCTGCAATGCATGTTGGGATTTGTGTACTATGCTGGCACCCAGCATGCATTGCAGCATGAATGAATTAAGCAGCTTTTTTTTTTTAGAAACCATGGTTGAGGTTCATATCCACATTCTTGATGTCTGTGTGTCATAATGTGCAGCTGGAGATCTTAAGGTTTTGTGCATGAAATTAATTAAATTTAAATTTCTTATTAAATCCTTAATTGTTTGTTGAACCTCCATGGGAAACTGTAATATATATACCAAACAATTTCAATTAAAACTATTTATATGGCTTAATTTATAAAATACTAGAAATTAATGTAATGATCTGTATGATCAAGTACATAGTATAGTTTCTCATTGCCTTTCTTATTATAACTGATGAGTTTTAGAAACACAGTTATAACAGCCAGAGAAACATTAAAATACAAGAGTAAAGGTTCAAGAGCTCAACTAAAGCAGCCTCTGATCTCCATGATGGTGAGGTCAAATCTAAATTTTCAATAAAATAAACCTCTGTTATTATCAAATATTCTTGCAGATATGAGAGAAATGAAATCAAACTGTAATCAGTTAAGCTGCTAATGCTGTTATTTAATGGAGTTGTTTAATTCTCTCTTTTAATTTAGTTGGTTTGTTGTGAGTCTGTAGTTTTATTTCTTGTTCTTTCCTTCGGTGATTGGGCTTGTTTAACAGCAGGTGTCCATCAGTGTCTGAATTCACTCATTTGTTGTCATTCACTTTGTCTAGTGGACTAAACTATTTGACTAATTTAGGGACTAGTGAATGAGGGTGTGTGGTGAGATTTCAGACACTCTGATTAGTTTCTCGAAAACAAAGGTTAGATCTGTTACAGTTATTTTCCGTATTTTGTACAGAAATGAGCCGTTAATCATTTAACAGGTTTTCACTGTAGATTGTACAGACTTTTACTGTTAAAATCACAGACATTTTTTTACAGTGTAGTAGGGCACAGAGACCTCTCTTGAGGTCTGAATAATCTGACTAGTCAGAACAGTCAAAATATATTTGATTAGCTACATAACTGAATGCTTGGCAAATGTAAATATATGAATAGTATTTTAGTGCTGCTAACATTAAACCATAAAAATACTATTTATCTTTGTGAATGAAAATATTTTTAGAAAGTAATTACACAATTGTTTTATATTAATTGTTCATGTTTCAAACTAATTTACTCTAAAATGTCCATAAAAGTCAATAAAATAATAATAATAAAAAGAAAATAAACCAAAACCTTAACCTAACCCTAAAACCATTTTAAGGAGAAATCTGGCAACCCCTATCCCCACTCACCTTCATTATAATATATTTTACATTTAGTCATTTAGCAGGCACTTTTGATAAAAGCCACTTTCAAATGAGGAGGAATTCATCGATTCAACCATAAGAGGCAATACACACAAGAAGTTCATTCATTCATTCATTCATTTTCTTTTCGGCTTAGTCCCTTTATTAATCTGGGGTCGCCACAGCGGAATGAACTGCCAACTTATCCAGCACGTTTTTAAGCAGCGGATGCCCTTCCAGCCGCAACCCATCTCCGGGAAACACACAAGAAGTATACAATGGAAATAGTATAAGCAAAAGAACAGGCAGGGGACTTTTCAAAAAGTCACTTTATAGATAAATAAAAGTTGGGTAACACTTTATTTTGATGGTCCATTTGAGTATTAGTAGACTGTCTGCTTAATATCTGTTATTATATCTTATAATCTAACGAGAATTAGTTGGCATGTAACTTAATTTCAAGAAATGGACCATCAAAAGTGTGACCAAAAGTTGGGTTTGAAACAACATGAGGCTGAATGACCGATGACAGAATTTTCATGTTGGGTAAAATCATTTTATTAAAAAATGTCAATTTTACATTAATTTGTGGTGTTTCCTGTTAACTTAGCCCATGATCTTGGCATCAGTAACACCATGTTCTGCTAGTTGAGTTGCTTTTCTAAATTTAACCTACAGTACCAAACCTGATTCAACGCTAGCTTATTCAACATTTGTGTATTACTCATTATACAATTCTTTAATTACATCAATGCTTACCAACTCATGCCTTTTGACTTTCCTTTTCCCTGCCTCTCACATCCATGTTTTCTTTTCATCACCATCCCACTATTCCTCCCTCTCATCCCTCTCTTTCCATTCAAGAGGTCTTTCACGACAAAAGCGCCTCTGTATGTGTCAATGTAACCCCTGTCTGTTCTTCTCATTATACAAAGCTCAGCTCCACTGGCCCCATTATGACGTTCCGAGTCCCATCTATCAAACAAAGGCCTTTTTAAGGAGAATGCAAAATTTGTACACACTTTTAACAAACACAAGAGAACAAAGACAAAATGTACTGAAGCGATCACCCAGTGACAAAAGTGCCAGTCAATTCTTTGTTTATTGTTTGCTAATACAGAATAAAAGTACACCTTGATAAAAGTGTTTAGAGGACCGTTTTTCTTTTTCTTAAAAAAAAAAAACAATCACTCTAAACAATATGTTGAGTTGTCATAACCCAATGTTGCATCAAATATGAACAAACCAAAATTTTGGGTTAAAACTTGTAATAAAAAATTTATTGAAATAAAATATACAATAGAATAACCCAACATTGGGTTACAACAACCTATCATTTACCCCTGAGTAATGGCCGCTAAAATTCTTCTTTATCGCAACAAGAACAAATTGTAGGACTAGGTTAAACTTAAAAATACTAATTCTTCAGTATCAATTTAACAAAACAAACTGACTCAAGCTGTACATTAGAAGACGTGAAAATTTTCTGTACTACCTTCTTATTTTTTTAAGTTCACTTAAAGAAATTGAACAAAATATATATTCATTCATTCATTTACCAATGGCTTAGTCCTTTTATTCATCAGGGGTCTCCACAGAGGAATGACCTGCCAACTTATTCAGCATATGTTTTACACAGCGGATGCCCTTCCAGCTGCAACTCAGTACTGGGAAACACCCATACACACTCATTGACACACATACACTATGGACAATTTAGTTTATACCTATACCTCATAGTCTATACTGTACCTATACCTCATGTCTTTGGACTGTGGGGGGAAAACGGAGCACCTGGAGGAAACCCACGCGAACATGGGAAGAACATGCAAACTCCACACAGAAATGCCAACTGACCCAGCAAGGACTTCAACCAGCGACCTTCAGCTGTGAGGCGACAGTGCTAACCACTGAGCAACCATGTCGCCCCATTTAACAAAACAAACCAAACAAAAAATCCAAAACAAATGGTCATTTTGGAAAGTAGCCAACAGATGCTAGTGGTAGTGACATTAAAATGTGACGTGTGGAAGAATTTCATGTGCAATACCATCTCTAACACAAGACACGAGGGGTGCTGCTATTTCACAATGTTACTTTTTAAATGTAGCATTTTTATTTTTTTACAGATTTTTGATTAAATAAATGCAGTCTTGTTTGTTTGAGCAAAAGGTCTCAAACCTTTGACTGTTGAGTGTATATGCAACACAATTTTGGCATATTGGACTTTTTTAATTAAGTGGCTAATTTGTGTGAATTTGTACGTATCGCATTCATACACTTGAGCATGATTTGCTCATCCCTCAATGACGGTTGGGTTTAAAGGTTGGGTTGGGGGCACATCTACTCCTAAAAATTTTATATTTTCATACAATAGAGTATATGCAGAAGTATGACTTTAAATTTTTCAGCTATCTGGGTCAAGCGCTTCCGGTGAACTGTAAGCCAAAATTGGCATATTTAAGGTCTGTTTTCTACAAATCTGTGATCTTCACTGCCTGATTGATATATGATATAAAGTAGGTCTCAGAATGTGCAAGAAGCACTGCAATAAATTACATTTTTTTTAACACCGTCTTTAAAATATGAGCATTTATTTTACCCCAGTATAGGGCTGTGCGATTTGGGGAAAATATCTAATTGCTATTTTTTTCTTTATGACAGATATTGCAATTGGGATTTGATTTACCATTTAATTTTGTAGTCAAGCTCCAGCTCAATAATCTGTAAGTCGTGGCAACAATTCTGCGACAGTTCTTAAAAATGACCTGTTTTTGTTCAGTGTCTGTGACTTTGAAACCAAAATATTCCCAAATTACAAATGCTGTTTTTCTTTAATATTAATTTGTCTATTATTGTTATTTTTTTATTGTGCCCTTAGTTCGATTGGGCAATTGTGATTGTGCAGAACGAAAGTGTGCTCACTCAATTGGCTAGTAAGACTGTCACACACAGCCGGCAGTCACGCATTTGCTCTGGGTGGGGGAAATTCAATAATATATATCTATATCCATATATA
>CAIGQZ010032240.1:405150-442336 GCA_903798205.1 Danio tinwini | reverse complement strand
ATATTTCATATTTCAGCCTCTTGTATGTATCAAATTGCGATTCGATTCGATTTTAATTAATCACACACCAGTATATTCAATGGAGTTTCTGCGCTAGCCTGCAGATCCTGACACGCATATGTGTATGCTTGAACAACTAAATGAACACTGAAGTCTATTTAACTGATTGTATTTAATTACATTACAACATCGATGCTGTAAAAGAAACCATATGAAATCGGAAAAAATCACATTAACCTTTCACCGGAGGTTTATCAGTATGGGAAAAACACTAGCTGTGCATATACCCTATTGAATTATATAAATTTGTACAATTTCATTTATATAAAATGCACTAACGAGATTGTGCAAATTTCAAAGCCTGCTTTGTGATAATGTTAGGTTTAGGGGTAAGATTTGGAAGCACACCTCCTATTAAAAGTGTTTTTTTTTTTGCCAATACATAAAACAGTGATGTTTCCTTGTGAGATCAGGCTGTACTGAAAAATATGTCATTATGACAACATAGGTTTTAATAATTTTTTTACTTATTTTAGTAAGTTCAGTAGATCTCAACTTTATTTTTTAAGTTAAACAAATTATAACTTGATGTTTTTTAGTCATTTTAATTTATGTAATTTGAAATTACTTATAAAGCTTATTTGATACAAGTTAAAAACATTAGGCAGCAAGCAACAAATTTTTACAATGTGGCACATATGACAATTTCTGACAATAACACGTCATTAATGTGCTCTTATACAAACTCTCACACTGGATCCTGTATGGCAGTTTTTGTTACATTAAGAGATTAGCTGATCTATGCACTGAGCTTGTAATGATCCATTATACAAGGGTACTTTTACATCTGGTTGATTTGGTTTAGCTCTTCAGGGCTGATGCAACCAACTCTGAGCTCCTGCCAAGCCATCTGCAGACTTGAAGCACTTTGAAAGCAGAGATAAGTGCCTGCAGTGGCGTTTTTTTACAAGCTATGCCATAAAAGAAAGAGGACGTGAACTATAGAGATAAGAGAATGGGATTTATAGCACCATTACTCCATCCATCACTTATGCTTTTACCCAAGCCAACTTTTTTGAGGCCTTTCAGTCAACTGCGTTCACATCATAATGGATGAATATTAAATTATGATTATAAATACTGAAGAAAAGCAAACAGAACCCATAAAGGAGAGGGGCTTCAATGCTGTGCTGGAATGCAATAGGAGATTTAACCATCACTAATGGTGTAACGAGAGCAGATTAGATTTAGCCCAGTGAAGGTTAGCAGCTGCTGACACACTGGAACCTTCTTTTTTGAGTGTGATTGGAGTAAAGCTGCAAAATCGTAAACAAGTTTTGGTGTGAATGCGGTTTAGGTCACAACAATGTGCTTTTTTCACTGAAACGCAAGATAAAAGAGGACATGTTGTTCACAGACCATAGATAGATGCTTCAGGTTTAGGAATAACAACTGTAATATGCGTGGCTGCCATGATGATAAAATAATTTACTCTCCTTAAAAAACAGCCTCAGAAAAACATCATGCACTGCAGGGTTCGAGAAGCCACGAATAGGAAATCAATAATGAAAGTCTTTCATCAGATCTGACAAGAAAACGTGTTGTCATGTATTATATAAGTGGCTCTCAGATGCAGCCATTCATTTCCAGCTGACACATCAGCACCATTGTGAGTAATCTCATCATAAACGGCCCCTGTTAAACTCTGGAAATAACACACTTTAATAACATCTGATGGTATTTAACGGAGGGTCAGTAAAAATCCTTAGATAATGAACGCCATAATGCAGCATTTCTTCCCATGTCTTTGGTTAAATCATACTGAGAGGAGATTGTGTTTTCATTTTATACCTGAAGGGGATGTGATTCTCATTTGACTTTTATTTTCCCATGGCTCTTTTGGGGAGAATTTAGAGAGAGGAACATTGTTTCCAGTAACAGAGAAACAGAGAGTCTCATTATTTTTTCCCCCAAGATTATGGAGGAGACTAGTTTTGGTTTTCTTCACGTAGGTCATCGAAAACTAGAGATTCGTGTATATGCATGAAAGCAGACTTTTTGCAGTACATTGTAAAACCCAAAAAGAAACCGATTGCAACAAACTTTTTAAGTTCACAAACTAATCCTAATGAGTACTGTGAACTTAAACCATTTGAGTAAATGAAGCTTTTTGAGCACAGTAAAACCTAGTAAATGAAGAGAACTCAAACCAACTCAGTTCTGTAAAACCCAATAAGTTAAGGCAACTAAAAGCAGTTAAGGAAACCAATTGTGACAAACCATTTGAGTTAAAAAACTAATCTATATGAGTTCTGTAAACTTACTCCATTTAAGTTGAAGTAATAAGGTATTTAATTAACTCATTAGCTTTCAAAGTTCAAAACTCTTTTCAGATTAGTAGAATTAACTTTCAGTAAAATTTGAGTTAACTACACTCATTTCATTTGATAAAGTTGAATGTTGGGTTTTACAGTGTAGCCTAGATGATTCAATAGGAGATTATGTGCCATCTTTGTAGTTTAAAGATAAGTCTTATACAAGACAAAGAACATATAAAGTCATTACTGCTTTGTAGTAGAAGTATCTGTAGTAGAATCTGAAAATGCTCAAGCTCCAATATGTCCATACAAATGACAAAGCACTACAAAACCACTTAGAAAATTATCTAAACAGACAACAAAACAACTTTTTTGCTCATAATTGTTAATAAAACTAGAAAAGAAGTACAAATCTAAAGCAAACTTTCACAACAAACAAGTTCTTAATATTTAAAATATATATTTCTGTTACTTTTTTCTTTACATTTAAAAATGTATTTCTGTTACTTTTTTCTATACATTTATAACATTGCAGGAGTTCTCTCCCTATACTTCAGACTTTACACATACAGTACCTAAAATGAGTTAATATCTGATGTCAAATTACCTCCAGCATAGGCAAATCTGGGTCCAAATGCGTAAAACTATTTAAGACCACCGGACATCCATCTCCGGCCGCGATCTCCAGCTTCACCCCATCCCATATGTTTTTAATTCTCCATGTACTGCACTCAAACAGCTCATCCAGGGACGTGGGTTTGACACCCAGGGCGTCCGACTGTATCCCCATAATGTAGACCATCACTAAAAGACTGTCACCTCTGTTTACTATGTACTATTTTATAACGAACTCCATGTTCTGTCATCTAGACCTGCTGTAGCAACGAGCGTTTGACTGCATCAGTGCGGGTGAAGGGAATACCCATCGGCTTAGCCCCGCCCACAACAGAGCGCGCACGTGGCGCCGCCCCTTCAATGACTAACAGTGTTGTCATTTTCCGGGAAACTGTTGTGAGCTGCTAAAAATATCACTTTTAATCGCTTGATTATAGCTTCGTATGCTATGAATAAGCGACTGCAATTGAACTAATTACGTGTCGTTAATTAAACTATTGCATGATTCATTATCTAACTTAGGTTTAAATGCTAAATGCTGTAGGGCTGTAAAAGGATCTGCTAAAATATATGTATAAACAAAAATATATATATACAGTCAGCACGATTATGACTAACACTAAATAATGAGCATTTAAAAAAGTTTTTTTGCCAATGCAAAAAAAGGCTTTGACACTGTGAAGAACATCTGAACACACTCAATTAAATGTTTTCATTAAATGCAGTTATTTCATCAATTATTTGGGGTTTTTAAGTCATATGACAGCACTCATATATTTTTTTTATTTAGAGGACATTTCATCAGTAGTTTACAGAATAAAAATTACATTTTACTCAAACATATAACCATAAATAGTAAATCCCAATCTTCTAATTTTCACATAGCTGTATAGAAATTGAAAATATTTTTGCAGGGATTTGTCACATTTCTTGCTTTAAATATATTAATCAGATTTGACCAAAAACATTTAACATATTTTCTCACATTAATGCTAACCATCATACTTACAAAAATATCCTTAATATTCAGATTGAAATTAAATAAGTTTACCACTCATCGTAATTGATCAAAGATAAAGGTTGATTTGCATCAAATTAAAATATACAAAAGTTTCCAATTTATTGTTTCAAATAACTTGTGTGAAAAAAACTGTCAAAATTGACATAAAATTATTAAAAACTCATTCAAATACACGAGAAATCAAAATTTATGCATGTAGCCAGCCTATTGAAAGGGGTGATTCTTTTTTCTAAAGAATTTGAGCTCTTTTCATTTACATTATGAGGTTCAAAATCTGCATTTTAGTGACATTTTAAGCACTAAAGCAATAACTTGTCAGATGCTGATCATTACCACACTTTTTGATGCAACAAAAATATTTCCTACATTTTTGTCAAAGTGCTTACCATACTATTTTACCACAAAGTGTTTATTTAGAAACGTTTGTTTAAATTGTAAGTTATTACAGGTTTCTAAATAATTTTATGAGATTAGAATTTTTAATTAAAAATTTAGAATAAAGAAGATATAAAATGAAATAAAAAAGAAATAAAATAAAAAGAATAAAAAGTTTTTTATTTAATTATATATATATATATATTTTTTTTTTAAATATACATTTTAATGACAATTTTATTATTGTGCATCATAAAAAAATAGGACTCTGTTAAAACTTATTAAAAACCAAATAAAAACCATATTAAAAACATAGCCTTAGGTAAATAACACACGCCAAATACCACCAGCTCATTTCCTCAGTCAGAATTTATAATTTTGAATAATTAAAATTTTTATTTGCCTTAAAGCCTTCTACTATTGGTTATTTTCACAATGTATGATGGCATACTGTCAAAAATGGGACATATGAGCTAATATAGGGGCCAAATTCTTTCAAAACCACCCAACCCCCTACCCCCCACCACCCCCACCCATGGCTACTGGCCTGCAATTTGTATATTTTTAATTTTTAAACTGACAAAACATAAAACCCAGTGGTTAAGACACAGTCCAATTGATCATAACAAAATTACAGTCATGTAATAAGCAAAATGATTCTTGCTCTAAAGATGTCTGGCAAGATATATAAATAAAAACTGACAAGTTATATAAATCCTTTTTTTTTTTCTTTGGGTCTAATGCATTTTCAGTCCTTTTCCTGATCCATCCTTTTTTGGGGGCAGTTACACTGTACATGAACAACCTAAATTGTAGGTTTTTTCATTTTTCAACCACAAAATATTTGTTGAACTACAGGCCTTGTTACCACAAAAACACAACACTATGATCCTACCAACGGCATAAGCCTGACTGTAGTCCACACTAACAGCGCCTTCTGTCGGAAGATACTTGTAATTACTCTTTGTTTCATGATTGCAACACTGACGCAAAGCTCCAAGGAAAACTCCCAAACCCTCCAGAGGAGCAGTGTTTGGCCAGAAAGAGCAGCAGCTGTGTGAGACACCTGCTTTGAATGATGGTGTTTTCCCGAGCAAAATATTCCCTGGGGTAACCATTATATATCCATAAATCCGAAAGGATATTTGAAAGAGGAAGAAAAAACAGATGTGCTAGAAGTCATCCATTAATATTGCTTATTTAATATAATATCTATTATTTAATGAATTAATATACACTAACATGATAATAACTATTGACAGAGAGCAATCCTCTATAAAAAAAAAACTATGTCTCAATCGGATAGCAATTCTTTATGCATTCATTTTCCTTCGGCTTATATTCATCAGGGGTTGCCACAGCGGAATGAACCGACAACTTATCCAGCATATGTTTTACACAGTGGATGCCTTTCCAGGTGAAACTCAGTGCTGGGAAACATCCATACACACTCATTCACACACATACACTATGGCCAATTCAGGTTATTCAATACACCTATAGCGCATGTCTTTGGACTGTGAGGGAAACGGAGCACCCGGAGGAAACCCACGTTAACACGCCAGGACTTGAACCAGTGACCTTCTTGCTGTGAGACGACAGTGATAACCACGGAGCCACCGTGTCACTCATAATAATCTTTTTTTGTTATATTTTAAATAATTTATGGGTGTATTTTATATGCACAGGTTCAAAGGTGCATGACATGGTGGTTTTAATTGTACTAAAAGTGCTGCAATACATTAAATGCACATTTTTGTTAAGCTCCATGGTGTATCAAAATAGCTAATTACGTTATGCTAGGTTAATCACACTTAGTTGATTGTAAGTCTGCATTTAGTATACTATTAAAGATGAAATTTTAGTACATTAGTTACAGTAAATCAAGCTCTTCTATTCATTATGGAAGTGCACTAAAGCCCCGGTCAGATCACATTATTTCGGCATGATTTCCTTGACGTAGGGTGTCGTAGGGATTCGTAAACGAAAAATGGGCATCGTGAAACAAGACTAAATCATTTCTTCTCTTGTAATGTGGCGTAGTTCTCGACAACCGATACAATATCTGCGATGCCTCACGACACCGTTGCGGAAAGTCTAGCATGTTTAATTTTTTCCCTTGTTCTTTATGACGAGTTCCGTCATGCAGGTGACACAAATGAGCACATAATTTCTTGGTTATATCAGTGGGTGATGCCGTTAATGTGCTGGTCAGGTAATCAAATAGGCTGCATATTTAAATATGGGGAGGTCACGGGTGGATAATCAATCATGCAAACTTTTACTCCCTTTTGTAAAATATTAAGGTGTTTTAAGCAATTTTATCTGAAAGACTGGCACAAATATGCAGACATCTTCATTCTCACAGCGAGTTTCTGATTTCTCTCATATTTTCAACAGAGTTTGTTCTTCCGAGGTAATCTGGGAACACGTTCAGTGCTGCGAATACATTGCAAAAGTATGTCCTACTTATTCAAATTTGTCATTAACAGTGAAAACTGTTTAATATAGACTTCTCTGAAACTGTGAATATTTCAATTTAATTTTATTTAGGCTATAATATAAATTTATTTAACAAACCAACACAATTTTACAGCAATTTGTGTTTTGGTGCATTTAGCGGACTTGTTTTTGAAGCACATCACCTCAAATGTTATTCGTTATTCTTGTTTAGATAACTGACCAACAAAAAATACATTAAAATTATGTATACTTAAGTATGTATTTTACTGCACCTTTTCCCCACCTGGGTTATAATAGCAATAACGTAATCGTTACACAAAGTACAAAGATTACACCTCAAAGCAGGACACTGAAAGTGAATAAGATTAAAAAAAACATCAAAGTTGTCGCCATACTTTCCTACAGTTGCAATCAGAATTATTCAACCCCCTGATTTATTAGCCCCCCTGTTTGTTTTTTTCCCCAATTTCTGTTTAACGGAGAGAAGATTTATTCAACACATTTCTAAACATAATAGTTTTAATAACTCATCTCTAATAACTGATTTATTTTATCTTTGACATGATGACAGTAAGGGCGAAGCAATGGCGCAGTAGGTAGTGCTGTTGCCTCACAGCAAGAACGGGTTGTAGGTTCAAACCTCGGCTGGGCTGGGTCTGTGTGGCGTTTGGCGTTTCTGTGTGGAGTTTACATGTTCTCCCTGTGTTCGCGTGTCCAAACACATGCGATACAGGTAAATTGGGTATGTGGATGTTTCCGATGGGTTGCGGCTGGAAGGGCATCCGCTGCGTAAAATCGTGCTGGATAAGTTGGTGGTTTATTTCGCTGTGGCGACCCCAGATTAATAAAGGGACTACGTTGACAAGAAAATGAGCCAAAAATCTAGCCAAAATAAGACTTTATACAGGAAAAAATATATATTATCAGACATACTGTGAAAATTTCCTTGTTCTGTTAAACATCATTTTGGAAATATTTAAAAAAGAAAAAAATTAAAAGGGGGTTCAATAATTCTGATTGCAACTGTAGATGAAATATAAAAAAAGAAGACTTTTTACAGTCTAAAATGTGTAAATGTGCAAATGAGGAATTATGCAAAAATGGACATTGGATACAGTCAGGTTAATTTTTCTTGAAATACATGATCAGTGAAAAACATTTTATTTTCTAGAATAAAAAGTAAATTATCATCAGGCAAGTTAAGTAGAACAAATAAAAACCTTCAGAAAATAGATATTAATAAACAATCAGGTGTATGTAAGTGTGAAGTGGTCAGTGCAGGTGAAAAAAACTAATTTTAAGATAATGGCTTTTAAAAACATGCATTGTAATTGAAATTTACACACACACATTTACAACAAAATAAACATTTAAAGTGTATTTTGTATGTACATTAGTCTAAAAAAACACTTAAATTCATGCAAAATATTGCAAAAAAAAATTACGAACTACAACATTTGAACAAAACTGTATATATTTTTTGTTTCTCTTGAGTTTTGCTATTTGTTTTTATTTTATTTTATATTTTTCTCTAACATATAAAATTGGACTACTAGTCCAAACCATTATTATAGGTTATTTTATTAGATAAGCTCCAGATTTGGCTTCAGTACTGACTAAACTAAAGTATATGCACAAATACAATATTGTAAAGCATCCTTTAGAAAATATAAATTTAAATGAGAGAATTGTGCAGAACTGTGTGTGTGTGGGGGGGGTTTACTCATATATGCAGAGCACTGCATATAGATGCTGTTTTTTATGTGTTTTGCCTGCAGTTTCTCACTTTACTGAAACAAAGCAAACGTAAAAGCAAATTCAATATTTAAAACCTCTATAAAGTCCAAGCCCCCTGGATACTTTCTAATTGTAAAAAATATGTTCCAGCAATCTCAATTATGCCACAATTACATTTAAATGTATTGAAAATTGACAGGTTTTTGCAGTATTTTTCCCCCTTGGCCACTTCTGCTAATAGATTTGCAGCCATAATTCAAGGCAGCACAGACTGCACTGGACTTGAATAGCCATGGGCTCTGATTGAATTGAAACAGTTGTTTGTTGTGTTCGGCTGCCATGCAAAGCAATCACACAGAGCTATTGTGCTGTAAGTTCTCTATGCATCAGAACCCTTGGCTTTGAACACCATACAAATAACACAAAATACTCATACACCGCTTTATTTTTGTATTATATCTGTTTATGTTATCTGTAAATGATCAATCCAAACTGTGAGAAATGAAAGGCCAGTATCATAATATTGCACTAATTACATCTTGCAATCTTGAGCACCAAGTCAGCAAGGATTAAAATAGTACACAAGTTATTAATAGAATATATCTCACATTTGTGCGCCTAAAGAAAAGTTTGAGAAATTCTTCTGGTCTTTGTTTTAATTGTAGCAAACACAAGGGAACATTTCACCACTGTTTTTGAAACTGCAATTTTTTCCCACTTTTTGGACCAAAATACACAATTTTTTACAAGATCTTATTTAGCTACAATTTTGTTTCTGTGTGGATTTGTATTTATTACCTGTTGGAGTGGAGAGACTGTTTAATTCTCATCATAAACATCTGTTTTGAAGTTTTATTTGAGTTTATCTGGCAAAGAAATGCATTTTATTATGGTCTCCTTTCGAAATGTGGATGTCTCAAATAATCGCACTACATACACTTGAGAAACTTATGATTCACACAAGAAATCAAGTGACTTTTGGCAGATATAGATACCTCTATTCTGTATATATTCTTTAGTTTTAAACCACTAACAGAGTTGATATTTCTAAATGTTAAAGATGCTAACCTCAAAACAGATACCACATAGCATAAAATCGCACTACATTGCACTGATTCATTCAATTCTTTTTGAATTGTACATACCCACTATACATTTGTATTTATCTTCATATCTATCTGCACACTTATGATTATTAATAGCAAACTGTATATATATTCATCTATTAGTAATCTCTGTTCATAGCTAATACAACCTGTATATAATGTTCATAGTACATCCATCTGTAAATATTACCCATGGTTTTTCTATAATTGCACTTTATAACTTATACCTGTATCCTGCACTTGCTGCTACTGCACTTCTGGTTAAACCTAAACTGCATTTTGTTGCCTTGAAAATGTGTAATGACAATAAAGTTGAATCTTTATTTCTTTTGCATTATCATATTATTATTATTATTATTGCATTATTATTTTTATTTTAAAAAGTGAATGAGGATTCACTGAAATATCACATTAACAGAGTTAATTATAAAATATTGAATCTAATACTAATAATGAATCTACTATTGGTGTATCTTAAACATTTTGTTCAAATTTATGAGAGTATAATGACATGTCTCAGAGTTTAGCATTATAGGAAGCGACATCACTTGCAGCTAGTCACATACCTTTTCTATCAATGCTTTAAAGATTGTTATGCCTTTTAATAACTGATGTAACAGTGTCGACCAGAATGTTAGGACAGAACCAACATATTTTTTGTTTAGATTTTAATAACTGAATTTACAAATAAAAAATAAACTTGATGTTTAATGCAAATGTTTAATCAAATTAGACTAAATACAAAAAACATGAACATTAAGTAATAATGACTTTATTATTTTATGATAATTGAAGCTGAATATATGATTTAAGTGACAGAGACAGTAAAAAATATGTATAGTTGTAGTCTGTTAGTCAATATAACAAATTCTAATATAATAAATACACCAAGATTCATTTTAGAGATAACTTGGATGTGTTCACGGTGTGTTTGTGTTTGTGTGTGTGTGTGTGTGTGTGTGTGTGTGTGTGTTCATGGTGTGTGTGTGGACTTGAATGAGATAAATGCAGAGCACACATTCCGAGTATGGTTCACCACCACCCCTGGCCACGTCACATCACAATTTTTACTTTTACTTTCATATAATTTATTATTATTGAAAACTGTATGGGTGGCACGGTGGCGCAGTGGGTTTCCCCCACAACTCCAAAGACATGCGGTACAGGTGAATTGAAAAAACTAAATTGTCCATAGTTTATGTGTGTAAATGAGAGTGTATGGGTGTTTCCCAGTGATGGGTTGTAGCTGGAAGGGGTAAAACATGTGCTGGATAATTTGGCAGTTCATTCCGCTGTGGCAACCCCTGATTGATAAAAGGACTAAGCCGAAAAGAAAACAAATGAATAAAAACTGTATACTGAATTATGTCTGTGCATAAATAATTTTTTTGATTAGTGCATTAATATAACAGGCTCATGTGTGCATACTGTATTGAGTAAAATCCTCAGCGTTAAATTGCGAGATACACAAAGTTTGTGTATCATCTGTCCACATAACAAAGCCAAACACACACTGATTAATACACTGAAAACTCACTTGTGATTTTATCAACTTTGGATGATCAGATCGAAAACAAGACAATCGAAATCAGGTTAAGGGGTTGAAACAGTAATTTCCGCCTACACTGAAAAAAATGATTTAAAGATTCCTTGGAATGACTAATAAAGTTAAGTGGTTGTAAACAATTTATTTGGGCTGAATTTAAGCAAACTAATTAACTTTACTAAATTTAATTTGTTTGTTTAAATTCAACACATATAAATTGTTTGCAACCATTTTGCAGACATCATTTTTTTCAGTGTTCGCACTATTTTATGTTCAGTGTTATAAACTGCAGACTACCAAGATCATGTGAGGTCACTTTGAGTGCTTCAGTAAATTGTTTGCATTAAATGATATTGTTTTAATTGATTTGGAATTAGTCAAATTAAATCATTATTTTCTTGGCAATTATTGCCCCTTTACAAAAGACAGTTATGACACGTCAGCATCTTAAATCCTTGATAGTTTTTATTACTTTATTTTTATTGAGAACTTTTACAATTTTTACAACACTTCATTAAAATTTGATATTATTTAACAGTTGCAGTAATCAATCCATTTCTTAAGAAATAAGTCCTTTTAAAGTCTCAAAATAAATGTCAATTCTTCCATATTGCCTATTTTCTTCACAATTTCTATCCAATCACCAATAGAGGGGTGTCTTGCTTACAGTATCTGGTAATACTCTTCTTGCTTGCCACACTTAATATAGTTACAAGGTAAACATCCTCCTTCACTACCACCTCTTTATAGTTTCCAAGATAATTTGTAATAAGTCTTTTGGTATATGGTATCCTAAGATCTTTTCCATTTCCGAAAAAAAAAAAAAACTCGTTCTAGAAAGGTAATATTTTGCACAAGTCCACAAAATATGATCTACATGATTTGAGGTTTGAGGTGTGGACATTTGTTTTCAAGTTTGAGGTGTGGACAATTGTTTGCTGGGGGTAATGAAAAACCTTGATAGTTTTTAAATGTGCAGATAAAAAACACATAAAGCTATACTTTGTAATATATCGTTTTTTCATCAAATTGCAAAAAAAAAAAAAAAAGAAAGAAAAAAGACCACTTATAAGAGGCATATCTAAATCAGCATCTATGAACGGCACAGTAAATATAATGTTGTTTTTTTTCATTTTTCTAAAAGGCGTGAAAACTCTATCGTCAAGTTATTCTTTTATCATTTGAGCAAATAGGAACGGAAAAAAAAATGTATTTGTTGTACTTTCCCATTCACTAGTTTACCCAACTATGACGACTTCCGCTGGGGAGATACCCGGAAATGTAAAAAGGATCCATTTGGATCCTTTATTTGATTTTGGGGCCTAAACGTCTATGTGATATTTTTCTTTAACAGAACTAATGACCCCTGATACCAAAAGTTTGCTGTAACATGTATACTTAGGCTAAGGCTATCTCTGCCACAGTATGAACTCAATTGCACAACCACTGTGCTGCTCTCTGCTGAGATTGATAGATAACAGCTTGCTGCTCTCGTTTAGCACCAGCATGGTTTATAATTCTTTCAGGAAACTTCATTTTCCTTTTTGTCATTTTTACCAGATAAAAAACAAGTGATTATAGGACCATTATCTGGTTCTAATTCAGAGTGGACACTGAAACACAGCTAAAGATGTTTATAACTGTCTTTCCTACAAGCGGGAATCAAGGCCGTCAGAGTTCTCACATAAATGTTAGCAAACAACGTTCACCCTGAACCCACTCTCAAGCCTGTGTCAACCTGAGAAATGTACTTTGAGCGTACACTTCAAACGGGGACAAATGCAACGCGTCTGTAAACAAAGCTATCTTTTTTTGTCCTTCTTCACATACTCAAAATTTTCAACGCATAAAAAACAACCCAGTGTTAACGAGAATGTAATCAATGATGTTTGATTGATTTGAGGTGCTTACAAATTATATTTTCTACATTATATGGTGGCTTTTTTTTTTGTAAAACACAATTTTTGAAGAAAAAATAGCTATACGTTATGTAGTCAGATGTTTGAGAACATACAGTGAACAAAATAAAATGTTTTTTTCATGGGAATAATATTTCTTAAGGAGTTGTTAACATTGAATTAAACCAGATGAAAAACGCAAACAACAGAAGCATAACAATATAACAAAACAAAAATTCTGAAAAATGAGTTACGTGTAACAATGAAATGACACAAGGAGAAAGTACTGAACTACTGAAACGTACAGTTTATATAAAAGGCTTTTTTGGTGATGGCAGCTTAAAAACGCCCCCTAATATGGAGAATGAAGTCACATGCATTGCTCAGGTGTGAGTTTTTCACAAACTTCAACAGAGTGTAAAAATCTTGATGGTTCTGTGGGTCTCCTCTATCAAATCTGAACATTAATTTGTATTTTCTATTGCATTCCAATCAGGTAATTGGCTGGGCCATTCTATGTCTTGATTTTCTTTCTCTGAACGCATTTGACATTTCCTTGGCTGTTTATGGATCATTATCTTGCTGAAATGTCAAACCTGGTTTCATCTTTATTATCCTGCTATTGTAGATGTTGGACAGAAGCAGTTGATATTAATTTACAATGACAAAGGGCAGAGGATTGCTAAAAAACTACTTCAGCAGAGATTTCAGCTGCTGTCTGGGCTTTCACTGCATTTTTAAACCTCCTTTTCTTTATGTGTTCAATACTTTTTCCCTGCATCATTTCATTTTATTACACATAACTTCATTTGTAAACTAATTAGATTTGTTTTCTTTGCATATATGGATTTCTTTTGTCGTTACCAACATCTGGGGAAAATTTCAAGTTAACAGCACCTTTAGAAATATGTTTTGAGAAAATGGTGACGTGTTCAATACTTATTTTCCTCACTGTATAATGGGTTACTAACTAGTAACATCAATTCTTTTACTTTTTTTACTGAACTGTACCGTAAATAAGTCCTAGGGTCTGACATAAAAAATAGGAAAAACAACTCCTAATAATATACAAATAGCGTGAGAGTGATTATTCATCATTGTTGGACATTTGTTGATAAAGTGCTATATTTTTTTAGATGAAATTATGAATAATATTTTTTTTCGCAACTTGGAGGACTTTTTGGACATTTTTCAATAAATAGGGTTGTAAAAGGACAAGGACATCTTAACAACTTTGTAGTGGTTTCAAAATTTAAAAAATAATTCAGTGACGTGATTTTAGTTGGGGTCCTTCATTTAAATTTATAATTAACATATAGTGTCACACCAGAGGATAATGGTTTTCAGTGGCAAGAGTATCAAGTTCCCATGTCTTTAGAAGTATATTGATGAAAAATAGGCACTTGTAAAATTAGCATTTACTAAAAGAGCCATTTCAGGGCTCAACAATAAGGACTGCCCGCTAGCCCGGGCCAGCGTGAGAGACACTCGGGACAGTATACATGATGGTTACTGGCCCGATCGAGCCAGTGCTCCCTTGTCACTAAAGTTTAAATTGACTGCGACTGTTTGTCAATTGCTTGCAAATACAGGGGGCTTTCACGCCTAGACTTTTGTCCCAGTAAGAGCGGTTTGTCTGGCATATGTAAATCTTGTAATCATGCTCGGGTCCGTGCCAAAACAATCAATCCGAGATCGCCATAAAATTGTTGTAGTTTTTAACTAAACCACACATTAAACAATTCACTTTAAATAATCTCATCAGTATTGTATTTAAATTAAATCTATTTATTTATTTAAATATATATCTTCTGTAAGGTTAGGGTTCCATTCATCAAACTCCCCTCAGTCACTGTCATTAGTTGTCATAACTCTGTTATTAGGTTTTAAAAAAAATTATAATCAATTTATGTTAATATATGCACATTTCAGGGGGGGGTGCAATTTACGGCAGAGATGCATTTTTTGGCACAACACTGGTTCATCTGTTATTTCTCTCTATAATTTAAGCCTATAATGCATAATTCCAGCCAAATGTTTTTTTAATAGATTGATTAATTGAATAGATTTTTACAAACTAATGAGGCTATGTATAAAAAGTCTTACCTGTCTGCACTCTCAGAAATAAAGGTACACAAGTTGTCACTAGGGTGGTACCTTTTCAAAAGGTACAAATTTGTACTTAAAGGGTCCATATTGGTACCTCAAAAGTATATATTAGTACCTAAAAATTTTAAAGAAAAAGAGTGTGTGGTCTGTGGGTGTCAAAATTAAAGTGCACATTTTCGCTTATATATATAATTTTTTTATTAGTTTTTTTGTGTATTTGTTTAGTTACATTAATTGTAATTTTTTAAATTGTCAGTTGTATTTAAAGAAAAGTTATGCTAAATAATAGGTGTATGTATACAATTATATTTGGCTTTTGACAGAAATGGCTAAGAAATGGCTAAGAAGAAGCTATTAGCTTCTTTTTTTGGTATAAATCTCTTATAAATGACAAATAAAGGCTCATTTAAATTCTAAACAGGAAAAAAAATAAATGACTTTATTCATTTCTGTTCATTTGAAGATACAAAAATGAAACTGTATCAAATGAACAATAAATCTTTGCAACCTTATCTGAAATAAAATTACTGTACAGTTTAGACATTACATCCTATTATATAGTTAAATTATTATATGGTTGTTGTTTTATCCAATTTTATGTCGTATTTTAACACTCCTGTAATTCTGCTATATTTAAACTTTACAGTAATTTTACTTTTTAGATAAGATTGCAAAGATGTATTGTTCATTTGATACTGAGCCTTTAACTGTCATTTATAAGGGATTTATAAAGCATAAATAGTCCTCACTTTAGATTAGGTCACAAAACTGCATGAAGTTGAGTTAATAAAGCATTTATTAACATACATAATAACCACAACTATAATAATAAGATATATAAATGTTAATTTCAATAGTTTATTAATCATTTACTAACTCATTCTGGATGATCTTAAAAACCTTCAACTACTCTTAAATACAAATGGTTTGTAAATAAGGCAATACTTAATTTAGTCATGAAAAATCAACCAGTCACAAATTATTGAAAGTACAATTATTAAGCACATTATACCGTAAATGTGGTTATAGTCAAGAATACAGCCTTTGTAGATGTATTTAGAAACTGCTTACTAACGTTTATTAATGTACAGTTAATGCTTAACAGATATTGAATTCACTAGGTGCTACTGCTTAATAAATGATTCATAGTGTGTAGTTATTATAAAGAGTTACCGAAAAAATCCTTAGCCGTGAACCCTGCATTTGTAAAAATAGACCTGAGGTATTTATTAATGACTTTTGACTTTCTTTTTACTTCAAAAGAGCTGTAATTTATTGATCCTTGAGACAGTCAGAACACTGTATAGTTTTGAGATTTGTCTCAAAAATGTTATAAGCATTTTTATAATGAGACGCCCATGCAAGTCAAACAAATGTTAATACTAATAATACTAATTATATTCACTTCTGTCGTGTGTGACAGTGAAAATGCAACGTCACGTCAACAACCCATATCTTTAAATTCAGAGTAACTCTGAGATTCGTTGGAATGTATTCCAAATTTGATTTCTACATGTTGTTTTGTTTCTTTTTCTTTCTTTCTTTCTTTCTTTCTTTCTTTCTTTCTTTCTTTCTTTCTTTCTTTCTTTCTTTCTTTCTTTCTTTCTTTCTTTGTTTCTTTCTTTCTTTCTTTCTTTGTTTCTTTCTTTCTTTTGTTTACTATGTCAAAAGAAAAGTGACCTATAAGAGGATAAGGAACACACTTCTCAGGCTGTAGAAAGCACCTAAAAGATACAATCACAAAGCTAAGAGAGGTTTAAAAGGAGCAGAAAACAACTTGTCAGTCATATCTATTTGCACCCACACACAAACATTACCTCCTTAACTGTATGCATGATTCCAACTTATTTCTCTATGAATAGCCCACTATCATCAAATAAAATCGCACTGCATGTTCCCGGAACTCCATTTAAGTCTTTTTAATACTATTATTTATGTTACTAACCTACCTACTCCACGAATAGCGTCGCAGACAACTTAAAATATATTATAAAACATAAAACATAACCATAACGGGCTAGAACAGAACTGGTTCTTACCTGTTTTTGTTCCTCTAAATCTCCCAACTCACAGTACAGATCTCCATTCACATACATACAACCCAAGCCACACCAGCGGATCAGTTGAACAAGTTGATCAATCTTTTCTTTCCAACACATCACCTTCCTAATTGAGTTCTTGTAGCATAAACTGCACAATATCATCAATCTCGTGACAGTTATGTAAAATTCTCCTTTGCCATCCGCTGACCCCAAAAACACTGGCCCTGTCTGACATGTGTGGACTCAAACAGCTGTATCAATACACAGGGAACATGGTAACACAACTCTGACTCTGACTGAAGACCACAACGCTTGCTGTAATAAGCTCATCTATTGACAACCTCAGCCTTGCTACAGAATCATTATTAATGACTGATGCACTTTGCTGTGCTGGGAATTCAGAAGAATTCCCACAGAAAACGAAATAGCAAGTGAGGCAATCCGACTAAGATAAAACCGGTGTGACAACTTTCTTTGCCAAGGAATCAAATCTTGTTGTGTATGGGCAAATGTTCACAGGATGTCAATGCAGATTTAAGAACATTTTACACAATACTTTATTATATTTTCAACCAAGCTATGTTCCTTTAGTTATAAAAACTCAACTTTTATTTTAGAGTTTTGCTGTCATTGTGGGGCAAATGTTGTAACTAAAATCTAAATCTAGTCAAACTAGTCTTCAGTCAACTACAGTGGTGGAGTGTAATGTAGGCTATTTTCACTTTGGCACTCTACTGTTTTAAGTGTCTGTATTTTATTGTTTTTTTTTTTTTAATTATTCCACTACATTTTATAAAAATTATGTTTTTTTTGTTATTTGGTGCTGAAGACATTTTTGTCTGCCCCAAAACATGATAGCGGAGCCTGATTTGAAAACAGGTTTGTAACCAATATGTAATTTGTAAACATTTGTTTTCAATTAGACTGTTGAATTACATTTACATTACATTTATTTATTTAGTAGACACTTTTATCCAAAGGGACTTACAAACGAGGATAAAAAATCAACAAAAATCACCAGAGAGCAGCATATATAGATGCTTTAAGAAGTCAAAGTTAGTTTAGCATTATTATTTTTTATATACAAACACATGCATGCGCGCACACACACACACACACACACACACACACACACATTTACTGTATATACATACAAACATATATACACACACAGAGGAAAAAGTGTGGCTCCTACAGATGATTTGTCAAGCCCACTAACCTGTGTGAAGCACACTCAGAATTGCACAATGTTATCCCAGAAATGAACAATGAGACAATTTCCCAGACAACGAAATGATTTACGGGCCAGATTTACTAACTGCCTGAGTCAGCACAAGTCTTTTGTACATTACAGTTTTTCAGGATTACTTTGATGCAGCCGTCAACCGAAACTCAGAACAGTTTCCAGAAGAGTTAACACACAGGCCTAAACATCAGCACTCATGGTCAAAATTACAAAATGACTCTTAACCATGTCAAAACATTTAAAATATGCAACAAAAGCTCATTTTGCCTTCAAACAACACAACTTACAAACAAGTATATAAGCTCTTTTAATTAATCATTACACAATGGACAACAAAATACAAAACTCATTGTAGCCTAATGCTAGTGCTGTTTGTTGTTTTTTATATAGGCTGTGTAAAATTTGCCTTTTTGTAAAGAATTAGATCCAGAATAGGGGCGGCACGGTGGCTCAGAGGTTAGCACTTTCACCTCACAGCAAGAAGGTCGCTGGTTCAAGCCCCGGCTGGGTCAATTAGCATTTCTGTGTGGAGTTTGCATGTTCTCCCCATTCTCATGTTTTCTCCGGGCTCTCTGGTGAATTAAGTAAGCTAAATTGGCCGTAGTGTATGAGTGTGAATGAGAGAATGTATGGGTGTTTCCCAGTGCTGAGTTGCAGCTGGAAGGTCATCCACTGTGTAAAACATATGCTGGTAAGGTGGCGGTTCATTCTGCTGTGGCGACCCCTGATTAATAAAGGGACTAAGCCTCCATTCATGCTGGCAAAGAACAACACAGACCTGCCACCACCTATTTTTATGAGGTTTTAAGACTAATTGCTAGTTGAAAATTTGTATGAAGGAGTGTTAAACCTTGCGTCACGGTGGCAAAGTGGGTAGCACGATTGCCGCACAGCAATAAGGTATCTGGTTCGAGTCCTGGATGGGTTAGTTGGCATTTCTGTGTGGAGTTTGCATGTTCACCTCGTGATCGAGTGGGTTTCCTCTGAGTGCTCCGGTTTCCCCCACAGTCCAAAGACATGCGCTATAGGTGAATCTAATAAACTAAATTGGCCATAGTGTATGTGTGTAAATGCAAGACTGTATGGGTATTTCCCAGTGATAGGCTGCGGCTGGAAGGGCATCCTCTGCGTTAAACATATGCTGGATAAGTTGGCGGTTCATCCCGCTGTGGCGACCACTGATTAATAAAGGGACTAAGCTGAAAAAAAAAAGAGTGCTTCGGTGATTGCATACTGATCTTAGGAGTTTGTTCTGTAGACTATCGAACAAAAATATAGCTTAAAGGGGCTAATAATTTTGACCTTAAAATGTTTTTTAAAAATTATTAGCCCCTTTAAGCTATATTTTAGTTTAAGCTGCTTTTTTATTGCCGAAATAAAAAAAATAAGACTTTCTCCAGAAGAAAAAAATATTATCAGACATACTGTGAAAATGTCCTTGCTCTGTTAAACGTCATTTAGGAAATATTTAAAAAAAGAAAAAAATTTAAAGGGGGCTAATAATTCTGACTTCCACTGTAAATCAATGGAGTTTAGACTGCTTAAATAATATCGGTGTTAACTGTTTTGCAAAATGTGTCAATCCAATGAGAAAGGGTTTTCACGTTTGCAAGACATGTCTTCTGCTCTGCTGTGATAGTGATGATGAAAATGAAGTGGATCCTAGATTCTTTAATCAGGTCAAAGCAAATAGGAAAAACTGTACAACAGTACAACAATATTGTCGATATTTACTAAACATGAGCAGCGAAAAATAAGGATGAAAAAGTATGGACGCAACTATTTTTGCACCTGACTTTATTGAATATGCATTTGTAAGAGTTTCCCAGTCAGATGCAAATTTTATGGGAATTAAGTATTTTATCTAATCACGCAATGTGATTTGCTAAAGCTTTCGCTCCTCAAATTATGGATATTTGTGCTATTATTTAACACCTAAAAAAGCATGTCTTAAATGTTGCACTTGAAATGGCTACAGCTGTTGTTGCCGGGAGGAAGCACCGCAGAGAACAGAGAGCACGTGCTATGAGGTAGAAGATCCCACACATATTTATTTTAAATGTCAGAGGAACACACCATCTGAACATATTGTTTGCTAAATATGTTGTTTTTAATGTGCTTTATGAATCGAAAGATCACTTGGAACAAACAACTGAGTCACATAATACCAGCGCTATCTTCATTTCCTCAGACAGCATCTGATCCGTTCTTCTTGCACCTGAACTGTCAATAACACAAACAGTTGTCAAAATGTCAAAGATACAGTTGAAATGGCTTATTTTTGTTAACCTGTTTTTCACTTTTAAGCTTGTCTATTTTAATATGTCTATTCTGTTATGGTGCTGTTCTTTAAATTGTGCTCTTGTGTAATTTTGCTGTTCGGTAAATCTGACCCTAACTATTGATAAAACAGATGTGTCTTTAGATGGTTCTTAAAAATGGCCAGACACTAAGCTGTTCGAGTTTAGCAAGTAATTTCACCAGAATGAAACATTAAAAATGAATGTCCTTGTGATTGATTTTGTGCCCCTTTGGAATGGTATCACAAAGCAACTTTCATTAGCAGAGCACAGGGTCCTACCGGGCTCATAAGGCTGAAGTAAAGGAGTGCAGAGCCAGCAGTTGATTTGTAGGGGGTAACGGTGCCTCGAAATTGATACAAGCACCGATTGGTAGATCTACCTTCCTGCAGATTTCAGTGGCAACCCTAATCTCACACACGTGTCTGTAATTATCAAGTGCTGCTTCAGGTCCTAATTAATGGAGTATATGCACACAGACTTTTAATTTTCAGTCAGCCTGAAAACCTGTTGCACCATTACAAAATCGCTATGTTTAAGATCAGATTTCTTTAAAATTCAGTGATCTTCATTGCCTGATTAACATACAAAATGAAATGGGTCTCAGACTGGACAAGAAGCACAGCATTAAATAATTTTTTTCTGCACCATGTCTTTAAAATATGGAAAATTATTATGTCAGTAAATTTAATAATGTTTCTAAGCTAGCCTACTGCTACTGACACCACTTTCGTTTACACGGTCTTTCATCCTGTTTTATGCTTGAACAACTAAATGAATGCTTGAGTCTATTTAACTGAATGTATTTTAATTCAATTACAACATCGATGCTGTAAAAGAAACCGTATGAAATTGAAAATACTCACATAAATCTTTCACCAGTAGTTTAGTTAGCTGAAAACACTAGCTGTGCATATATCTCATTGATCAAGTTGTGTTTGTTCAGGGTTGGAGCTGAACTCTGCAGGAACGTAGATCTCCAGAAACAGGGTTGAGAACATCTGGTGTAGATTGACAAAATAAAGGTATGACATGTACTCATTTTGATTCAGTATGCGGTGTTCACACCAGACAAGGAACACCCAAATAAATTGTGCTATTTGCATGTAAATAGACGTGTGAATATTTTGAGTTTACTCGCTTCATTCGCGCGTCAAATTTGCTTCATTTATGCGTCAAATTCAATTCACAATAGACGTGGATTCATGTCATGGCCAGGGCTTCAGTCTGCCCGGTGACTCTAGCTTCGTTGCTAAATGGCTAACATGGCTTTTCTTAAGAGAATAGCAGTGTTTATGTGCTTTAAGAAGGCTCTGATCTAATTGTATCTGTATGTCAAAGACTCACTGATTCAAGTGATATGGTCTGAGTGAATCTTCTATTAAAGATTGACTGATTCAAATGATCAAGTCAGATGCTGTTTCTCAATATGCATTCTTCAGCGGTCTTGCATCCTCGTGTTCTAGTGTAAAGTCATCATCAGCTGCCAAAGTTCAGTTCCAAAACTCAAAACCGCAAGAACGGAGAACGTGTGAAATTTCCCAGATGTGTTCTTGATATAGAGGACGCATCGATGCAGTCTTGAGCACCGAACTCGCTCTAGAAGTCCCAGAAGTCATTGCGACTGGAGGTGAGAAGCACAGCATTTTACATAGATTTATTATTCAGAGAGATAACTTATTTATCTCAGGAGTTTCCCTAAATGAAATGGTGAGAGTAAACATTACCATGAAAATCTAAATAGGTATATAATAATAAGGTATAAACATATTAAGGGTGTTTATTTGCTGAAATTCATATTAAAATCAATTTTATTTGTATTGTGCAATGTATATTTGTAAAGTCTTTATGCATAGTATATATTATGAAAAGGTTAAAGAATCAATCGTTGTATGAATGCTGTAATGTTGAAATAATTTTCGGTTAAAAAATGAGTGAAGATCATGTGACCATCAGGAAGAACGCAGCATCTCGTTACTCATTATGTGTGCTGTCTTCTCAGGGTCTCCCGAGTTCATTCTTCCGAGGTGACCTGGCAAGACCGGTCTTCACAAGAACGCAAGTCTGTTCTCTGCGTTCTTGGAATCGCGTAATAGCCAGAGTAAGTCTCTTATTATCGACTCACAGATTCAAATGATCTGGTCAGAGTGACTCAACCAATCAGGTCAGAGTAAGTCAACAATTGATGATTTACCAATTCAAATCAGAGCAATCAGAGCAAGCCTCCAATTAATGATTCAGTGATGCAAATGATCTGGCCAAAGCAAGTGTACAGTTACAGATTACAGAAATGTTTGTATTTGTAAATTATTTGTATCTGAACCATCTGGGTTTTTTGCTCACTGAATTTTCAATAATTATCAATAGTAATTACATGCCATATTACAAGAATACCTAAAAGCTATCAAGTACTTTAGTAACTTTAAAATTAAAAAAGAACACAGAATACTTTACAGGAGTCATGTTTTATTTATTTTCAGTAATATTTTAATTAATCACATGATTTGTGTAGCTTGTCAGCAGTCCTTCTGGAAAATAATAATAAAAAGTTACATTTAAGGTAATAAGGGCAGCACGGTGACTAAGTGGTTAGCACTGTTGCCTCACTGCAAGAAGGTCACTGGTTTGAGTGTCGGCTGGGTCAGTTTCTCCCTGTGTTGGCGTGGGTTTCCTCTGGGTGCTCCGGTTTCCCCTACAGTCCAAAGACATGCGGTATAGGTGAATTGAATAAACTAAATTGGCTGTTGTGTATGGGTGTGAATGGGTGTTTCCCAGTATTGGGTTACGGCTGGAAGGGCATCCGCTGCGTAAAACATATGGTGGAATAGTTGGCGGTTCATTCAGCTGAAATGAGACTATGCCGAAGGAAAATGAATAAATGAATTAATCAATTTAAGGTAATGGACTCATGAAGTCATGCAATAGTTTACAGTAATCAATGGGTTTGACACAGGTAATTGACATCAAATATTTGCAAACAAGATAACTTAAGCTTGATAATTAGCCTATTTGAATTAGTGTATGTTTACTGTGTGTAATTGGAGTCTCTAAACATTGACTGTTTTCTGTGCTTGTACAATCCATTATTCACCGACATGCCACTCTTTTAAAATGGGCAGTTCTTGGCTAGAATGAACTGGATTATGGACCATCAAAGGTCTGGCTCTGTGAGACCAGACAAAACCTGACCCACAAACACAGAACATCCACACAGGTGGATATTGATGTTCAAGAGGCCAGACTTTGTCAATGTGTGTCTATTCGGCTTAAAGCAATGCTGATGTTCTAGCAAGCCAACAGTGCGTTTCAAAAACAACAGCTAAAGTACTCTAAAGACACCCAGCTTCTTTTCAGAAATAGGTCAAAACTTAATTCTCTGACCCAACATAGTGCGTAAACCTCCGATTCTTTATTTTTACAGAGAAAGCTCACATACTTTCCTTTCTTGAGTGCCACAGAAACACCATGCTGTGGCTCAATTTATTACCCTGCTGTATTCTCTGGAGCTCCATTATGATTCCAAGGCGCTTTGACACTCAGAACTTGGCATTTAAAAGTGCTTTCTCCTCATGGCTGAGGCCAAAAGAGAAACTCTATCAAAAGCCCTGTCCAAGTCACAAATGAGTACAGACAGTCACTGGCTGAGAAATGCTTACACGCTGATCTGATACCAGTCACATCACTGATGAAAACATACTGATCATTAATAAAACCATTTTGTACCATATGTATTAATGTAAATTATTATTTAGTGTTGTGGATTAAGATCAACTTAAGGTTTTTATAGAGTTATGACTAAAAAAGCTTATGCACAGCAGCATTTTCAACTAAAAAGAGACTTTTTTGGTCATTCATTTATATGACAATAGCATTTTGGGGGCCTAAAAATTGCATATTACTGAAAATTATGCCCTTATCATCTATGAATAAACAAACACTTTGATTTTGTGAAAACAGACCATGTTATTTGCATACATTTTATGTTTAGACTGTGTTTGTGTGCAGTTTTCTTTTTTTACTGTGACATTGTCAACTTCAGGTGTAGCATGCATAATACAGCATTTTTACATAAAAAAGTTTTAAAGGGCACCTATGATGAAAATCATCTTTAGTGCGCTGTTTGACAGAACTGTGTGCAGGTACAGTGTGTCCACAGTCGTATTGGGGTGATATAAAAACAATAAGGCTCTTTTTTTTAATTTCCTGATGTTATAGAATCCAAATCCCTCCCATTTTGAGGACCACCGCAACTTGATGTAGGAGTGCGGTTTTCCCGCCCACCGATTTGAATGACAGCCACATATTAACATGTCTCTGTAGTACCGCAAATAATCATATCAACAAGACAGAACATGCACAAAGCATCTGGGATTAAAAGATCTGTTCAGCTCTCTGTGATCATCAATCATCATCAAATGTGATCAGGAATGAGTTAATGAATTACAGCGATTTTACTGTCTTTATCACCACAGCCAGGTGTCAGTACAGTTATAAAAGAAGATGCTTCAATCCCCGTTTGTGGACATTAAATCAAGTTTTTTTTTTTGTACATTAACATAACGGATACCCATACAGCAATCAATATTAACAAGTATCTTGCCACATTTGCCATGCAAAAAGTTAAACATGCATTGTGTGTGTGTGTGAACTGATAATGATAATGGTAATAATATTTTGTGTGACTCATCGTAGCAGAAAGGCTTTAATTAACTCCACAACAAATACATCAAATAATCATTGGGAACGTTCTTACTGTAGTATTTCTCACAATTGTTACATGAGATCTGCTTCTTTCATGTTCAATTCAATTAACCTTTATTTCTATAGCGCTTTTACAATGTGGATTGTGTCAAAGCTGTTTCACATAGAATATTATAGTAAATTTAAACAGTGTCAGTTCAGTTTTCAGTGTTTAAATTCAGTTCAGTTTAGCTCAGTTCAGTGTGGTTTAATAATCACTACTGACGGTCCAAACACTGAAGAGCAATTCCAAGGATGCGCAGCTCTACAGATCCAGAACCATGCAAGCCAGTGGCAAAAGCGGCGAGGAGAAAACTTCACCAATTGGCGAAAGTTAAGAATTTTCATGTCTGTCACTGTGCTGTTTATCTGACGCAACCGAGGTGGAAATTAAGGCACACTCAGACAGGCACGTGGGAACGGTGGGTGGGGAGAACAAGCATTAAAGGCACAGGAAACAAAAACAGCTACATTGTGTTCAAAGCAGAAAATTCCAACATTTAAAAGGTATAATAAATAGATCATTTATTATACCTTTTAAATGTTGGAATTTTCTGGGTGTTTTGAGCTGAAACTTTACAGACACATTCTGGAGACACAAAAGACTTATATTAAATCTTGAAAAGGGGTAAAATAGGTGCCCTTTAACGTGTTCAAAGGAAATACTGTACAACTAGTTGTACAAAAAGTATTTACTCATATCACACTGCACTTTTTACTTCATGGCCATTAAAGAATATCCATAGAAATGTCAAAAAATTGCAGCATTTAATGAACCAAACATTCATTCACATGCAATAAAACAGATCCAAAACAAAACCCACAGGACCAATAATGGATCACATCCATTTCCAAGATGACTCATAAAACTTGAAGCAGTAGTTGCAGAGCTCACCTGAAGTGGACTGTCAAGTATGTAATAAAATGGAGTCCAGTAACCTAAACGCATACTCACACCTGCAGAAGTGCTGACACATAAAACACCTGCTACTTAGCAAAAGCAGCACATCATCCTTAAACATCTCTTGACCGAAGAGTACCACAGAAAAAACTAAACAAAAAAAAGATAGCATTAACGTCCTACTCATCACGCCAAAAGTACAACTCACTATTGAGCTCGAGACATTCCCAACTAACTCCAGACGCCAATATTGATCAACCTGTATAATGACAAGCAACACAACAACAAAAACTAACATGCCTCTACCAGCATTCCCAGTGAAGTGTCAGTTAAAGTCCTCACTGGCTCTAATCCAACATGCATGAAAACAGCAGAACACAGCCAACACTTGGACCAAATGACAACACACTTGCATCAGGTGAATCAGAAGCAAACGACTGCAGTCTCTTACCAGATCGTCCAGGATGGAGACGGGGAAATCAAACATGCACATCTTCACAGGTTGAGCCAGAGCTTTATGCAGGCTGAACAGAGATTTGGGCTCCATCTTACCCGATGGAGAGAGTGCAGGCTGCTGTCCAGGCGCCTGCTTCATATTAGGGGAATGCTGCTCCCCCTTGTCCGCTCTCATTGATACACAACTCCCTCCCTCTCTCGTGCTCTCTCCCTTTCAGTCGTTCCCTTTCCAGAGTGAGTGCACAGGCAAAAACTACTCGCCTCTCTCTGTATTTCCCTGTGCACAAACAGGAACTTGCTGTCGCTGTCAGTAACACTCTGTCTACTTCTGTCGCCTCAGGAGACGGTAAGAAATCTGAACAACTCGACCTCCTCCTCCTCCCAGGGTTTCCTTTTGCACATAGTCTCTAACAATCTCCTAACCATGTCAACACCCACGCCCATACAGTACATGCGACGTAGGTATGCAGGTACATTTCGCTTTAAAATGCAGTATCTCTGCGTAACAGTGTATCTCTCTCTCTTTCCCCCTCCCTTTTAAGCCCCACATTAGGTCCATGGATACTGCTAACAGTCCTTTTCCTGCTTGTGAAGATATATAGGAGAGTTTGTTGGATGTTTTTCCCCTTAGAGACCCTCTGTTTGTGTATCTAAAAACATGGTTTTGCTGGCGCAACACAAAAAGTGTTTTTGCACGTGTGACCAGTCTGCCCAGTGACCTGTATATGAGTCTGGATCCTAGAAAACCCCCCACACATACACATACACTCACACACACACACATAAATGGCCGACATACTCTCAGATCCATTAAAGAGTTGAAAAAAATTGCAATGCCCTAACATTAAATCTAGGTCACAACGCTTTTTCGAGCTGTCCTCTAGTAAAACAGGCTTAATGATAACATCTGAGTCAAGGGAGGGATGCACAATGGAAGAATCGTTCCTGTGAGGCTGCCGTACATGCAACAGGATAAACCCGAGTAGCACACAGTTCAATATCATACATGTGATGATTATCTAACAGCAGATATAGTTGAGGAGCGCGGGGAGGTGGCACTCTATTATGAAAGCACAGACTGTGGGAACTGTTTTGAAATGCAGAGGATATCCTACGCAGCCATAGAGCGATGTGGTTGCCATGGAGACAGCAAACGCTCAACCTTTGAAAAGAGATGCCTAGAGGAACTGCAATAAATCCCACAGAGACAACTGTATTTGCACAAGAGCGCCGTACCTCACTACAGAGACGTGTGCACAAAAGCAGCTTCTGTTTAAATTATGTCGCACATTGAGGCGCTTCAGTTGCATTCTGTGGGCTGCACGGCTGTTGAAATTCAGGCAGAATATGCACGAACATGTCTTGCCTACATTTGCTTCATTCCAATCACGTCCAGACATGTGCAAGTTCTTGGGAACATCTTGAATGTTGAAAATTAACCTTTCACGTGTGTGGGGGCTTCCGTGGTTTAAAAGGCTGATACAGAGTCATAGGAAAACATTTTAATTTGTTTAAATTAACAAGCCACCATATTAGATACACCTTGATGATACACCTAGTGCTTCTTTTTAATTCTCTATGGCATAGACTTATCTAGGTTTTGAAAACACATTTTTAACATTTATGTGAACTCGTTTCCAGATTCTTCTATTCTAGCATAACCCAAAGGTGCTCTGTTTAATTGAGATTTGGTCACTGTGGCGTTTAATAAAAATCTGTGATGATTTAAGGTTTATGACTTTATGCGCTGTTCTGCTAAAGGTAGCATCACAAGGTGGGTGCATTGTTGTCATAGTGGGATTGACATGGTCAGCAGCAATACTCAGAGATTAACATCTATGTTGATCCTGGAACATCATTTTTGTTTGAAAATGTGATCCATACCTATTCACTACCCCTAACCCCAACCATAACTGTAAATCATTCCCAAGATCAGAGGGGAATAATTGTTGGATAACAACCATGTAGAAGTGCATAAACCTAACCATAAGCCTAAACTTAACATAAATGGCAAACGTATCCCTTAATTCTGATTGGCCGATTGGAATGTTGTTCCAGGATCAACATGTTAGTAAACCAGTAACATGTCCTACTTGGTGAAATCAGGGGTGTTCAAGCAACCCAGCATGCATTTTTTTGTTTTTAATAAATGTCTAATAGAAGTCTAAACATAGTCGTCTTGGCTAAAACAAGGCAAAATTTTGGCTGTCCGTGAAAATCTAATGGATGTCTAAGAATAGGCCAAAACTAGACAAGTCATCAAATAAACAGAAATGAATGACTACACATGTAACTCTGTCTAATCTGCTTATTTGATGAGTTGTCTAGTTTTGGGCTATTCTTAGATGTCTATTAGATTTTAACTGACAGTTTAGCCTTGTTTTAGCCAAGCTGTCTATGTTTAGATGTCTATTAGATGTCTATTAAACACAAAATTTTTGCTGGGAATGCAGATGGAACTAATGGGCAAATGTGTCAAGAAAATCTCTCCCAAAACCATGAACCATGAAGCCTGAACCATGATATCAGGTAGGAAGCATCCATGCTTTCTTGTTGTTTATGCCAAACTCTGATCATCTAAATGTCACAGCAAATGTCCTGGCTCATCAGACAACCCTTTTCCGTTCTTTTATTGTCCAATTTTTGTGAGATTTTTTGTAAACTGTAGCTTTAGCATCCTGTCTTTAGATTACAGGACTGTGGTTTTCTTCTGCTGCTGTAGCTCATCTGCTTCAAGTGTAATAAATTCTGTTCAGAGAGCAGAACTTTGAGCAGACTTTGGTGGTTATTTGAGTCTATGAAAAACAGTTTGACAATTTTACCCTGACATCAACAAGGCATTTCTGCATTTTCTCTTTCTGCACCATTCTCTGTACACCCTAGAGATGGTTGTAGATCAGCAGTTTCTCAAATACTCTGCATTGACCTACAGACATGTGATTATATATTTGTGCTAACAAGCACTGTACAACATTCAAGTTTATACAATTTTTAGAATATAAATCATTTATTCATTCGTTTTCCTTCAACTTAGTGTCTGATTTATTAGAGGTTGCCACAGAGGAATGAATCACCAACTATTTCAGCATATGTTTCACGCAGCAGATGCCAACCTATTCGCAACCCAATGGTGGGAAACACCCATACACTCTCACATTCACACACAAACTCATACACTACAGCCAATTTAGTTCAGCCTACTCTCCTATAGTGCATTTCTTTGGACTGTGGGGGAAACCGGTGCACCCGGAGGAAACCCATGCACACACATGGAGAACATGCAACTCCACAAAGAAATGTCAACTGGCCCAGCCCGGACTCGAACCAGTGACCTTTTTGCTGTGAGGTGACAGTGCTAACCACTGAGTCGCTGTGCCGCCCTAGATTAGAATTTTTTTTATTTATTTAAATTTAAATTAGCCATCACAACATTTTAAGGAATTCTGAATATAAAATATACTACTGTTTAAAAGTTTAGGATAAGTAAGAATTATTTGAATATAAATACATAAATACTTTAATTCGGTTACAGACCCAACCGCTTTAAGAACCCTTGCCTTTATAAACACTCTCTAACTGAAAATAACTAAGTGTTGTAGAATGAGAGTTCTGCAAAAAGGCAGGGAAGGAAGCACAGATCCTTTCTAAACACAGAGATCCAGCTCAACACAAAGACAGGACAGGGTGGTGTTGGAGAGGAACTGTTGGAGCTGTTCACTTTAATGTTCCACTCGGCCTCAGGACACTGGCAATGGAATCATGGAGAAACTTTACACGTAGATGGGAAACTTCCGTCTTAAGACACATTTTCCAAAAACTTTACTTCAACAACCACATGTTCATCCAGGCAATTTTAGCAGCATGAATGTGGCAATTCCTCTGCTGTTGAGAACAGTTCTATATAATTTTTAGAGGTTACAGTCATGCAAGATAAACCTGTTTATATGGCACTGCAACAACATGTGTCATTAGAAATAAATGTAACTATTAGGCTTCTAACTGGTAGACCATGAGACTTGTGGTGACATGATACACATCCTATTGCCAAAGAGAACGCCACAAGATTCTGCATCATCTTTATTGTGTAATGACTCATCGATTATAACATGCTGTAAACAACTGTCTGCACATTCTTAAAAGCCTTTGCTTTGTTTACAACATCAGCCAAACAATGCTAAGTTTCCATTTTTCCTGGTGTAAAACATTGCTTGTTTCCATGTCGGTACAGAACACACACAGGGAGTGAGTGATTGGAACACAAACTTGTTAAAAAAAAAAAGCCTGACAAGACATGTTAAAATTGTTACTACGACTCCTGCTGGTGACCCACAGGAAACAGCACAGGTCTGGGTTAAATATTAAACAAACAATAATTTCCCATAATAAACATGTTGGATGCAGAAAGAATGGGCAGGAATGAAAATATGAGCCGAATTATTAAGGGAAGGAAACAAACACCGAATATCTCTAAAAAGTCAAGGAAAAATTTAGCAGTGATTCTTGACAGGACAAACCACAAACCAGCATCAGCATATTGGTCCCCTAAGGTTCATTCATGCACGAAGGCAACAAAGGTTTTCCATCTGATCTGAGACAATCATTTTAAATTTGAATGATGGTTGTGAGAGGAATGTTTCATGACACAGAGCACTGCAGTCCTCGGTTCACCATCAGAAGTGCCTACAATGTGCATGTGTGTGTATGTCAGAACTGGAACATGGAGCAATGGAGGAAGGTCACCTCAGATGAGTCCTGTTTTCTTTTTCATCAAATAAATGACTGTTTACATGCTTATGGCTCTAGCATGTAGAGCCAAGTTATGGCTCTAGCATGCAAAGTAAGACAAAGACAAGCCATTAGAGTGGATTGTGATGCTCTGAGCAATCCAGGAACCCTGGGTTTGGAAATTTATTAGGACGACGAAAGTTTGACACATGCTATCTACCTTAACATTGATCACTGATCTAAGTGGCCTATTTCAGCACGACTGCCACACTGCACACATTGTTTAGGAAAGCTTAAAAGAACATGACGAAGAGGCATCCTGGCCTCCACAATCCCCAGATCAACACCTAAATGAAACCAACGATAGCTCCACTTTGCTTGCACCCTAAAAAAACAAAGGAACTGCTGCTAATATCTAGGTGCCAGATACCATAGGACACCTTCAGGGGTCTTGCAGAGACCATGCCTTAGTCACAATGGAAGCATCCAGAGGACTAACATCATATTAGGCAAGTGGTCACAATGTTTTGGCTATATATATATAGACGAATTACCGGTTTGTAAAGATTCAGGATGCACGCACAGCGAGATTGCAGAAAAAAAAACGGGAGCGCTACAGAGTTTGTTGTTGTATTAAAGATATGTTATATTGATTACATATTATATATAAATTATTTACATAATGCTTTCAGTGTATTATAACAGCTTGTCACCCATTGATAAACACAGGTATTCAGCAAATTTTACATTAAAGTGGCTAAATGGCCAAGCATCCAGCCCAAAAATATACAACATCTCATTGAAACTCCAAGTGATTTTAAAAGAGAGAAGTTAAAGGCCTACAAGTCTTTGGATGCCAACAATTGTGTTCTGTGTGGTCATGTACAAGAAATAATGTTCCATGATTACCAGATTCAAAACTATGTAGTGCTAAAAACCAAGGTTCTGCCAAGCCAAAGACAAGGAAAGAACACGGAGCTCTACAGGGCCTGGGTAATTAACCACATTTAACTGTTGTTGCTGAAATCATTTCTGCAATCAAAAACGAGTAATGTGTATGATTCAGCAAAGCGTGAACTTACCTGATATAAAATGAGAACTGTAGAGCCAAGCATTTTTAATTAGGTCCTCACTCCATTCAGCTCTTATGATGGCTGTTAGCCAAAGAAGTCTGCGGTTAGCATTAAAAGCAGTGTGGTGTACAGTAAAATTGAAGTTTTCTATTTTAGTTTTCTCTGTTTGCTATTGCAGGGGCTGCACGATGGCGCAGTGGGTAGCACATTCGCCTCACAGCAAGAAGGTTGCTGGTTCGAGCCTTGGCTGGGTCAGTTGGCGTTTCTGTGTGAAGTTTGCATGTTCTTCCCGTGTTCATGTGGGTTTCCTCCGGGTGCTCTGATTTCCCCCACAAGGTCAAAGACATGTGGTATAGGTCAATTGGGTAGGCTAAATTGTCCATTGTGTGTGTGTGTGTGTGTATGTTTCCCAGTGATGGGTTGAAGCTGGAAGGGCATTCGCTGTGTTAAACATATGCTGGATAAGTTGGCAGTTCATTCTGCTGTGGCGACCCCGGATTAATAAAGGGACTAAGCCGAAAAGAAAATGAATGAATGAATGTTTGCTATTGCAACCGGTGTGGTGGTTGAACCCGTGTGACATCATGTGTGACGTAGGTTGGTAATTTCCCTATATATACATACGTGTTTGTGTTTATGTATGTCCTACTAAAAGTTAAAATAATAAATTAAAAGTAATAACATCAATCATCAATAAACAAATTTAGTGTAATATATATATATATATATATTAGGCTATTTGACAGATCTTTAATAATTTTATTCAGGTGCTTTAAAAAGTCTGTTATTAATATATTTTAAATGCAATAAATAAATAAATCAAAAATAAAAACTTGATGTAATTAGCTTATAGAAACTAATATTCGTGTAAATAAAACCGACCTACTAAAACTTAAGGGTCAGAGACTGACATAATAAAAAGGAATACTTAGACTCTCCAAGCCTGTAAACAAGTTTTTTTTTTAATAAAGGTTGTCTTTGTTGGTTAAACATTACTTTGTTATGCAATTATTCTTAAAAGTACATGCTGTACGTTATATGAATAAGCTAGTCTGTCTGCTAAAATCATGTTAAAAAATGGACTGTATGCGTTTCCGACCCTCACCAGGTTGTAAGTTTAACAATAGATGTAAATATTAGTCAGGACACAGCCACAGGAAAATAAAGAGGAAAAGAATACCTTTGTGTTTTTGATTTAACTGGTGATAATAAGTTGACGTGCAAGTTCTTATCAGACGAGTGTGTGAGCGTCACGCGCTATCTGTTACTTTCCTCCGCGCTGATCGCGATTATTTGTAAAGATTAATAAAGTTATAAAACAGTGTATACGAACTCTTGTTTTGAGTTAACAAATATCTAAATAAGACGAAAAAGAAAACTTTGATGCGACTCAGTTGGAAATTTGTTTTTGAACCCAATGCGCCCCCTGGAGGAAGTTAACTTTTTCTCCTTGGAAACGGCTATTAGCTTGTAGCCAGCTGTCATTGTGCTTGCCGTAGATTTGTGGGTGTTTATGTAAAATCATGATGGCGGCGGCCTGTGCAAGAACGCTGGGTAAGGTCGGCCGGTTAGTCTTAGACACGCCGACATGCCGTTTTACAAACACTGCAGCATTCGTGCCAAGAATCTTCATGAGATGCCAAGGAAGAGCTTACGGTACCGGCGGCTCGAGGTTTAGATCCAGACTTTTGCTCGCGGCGCCGGTGCGTGGCAGTGGCAGAGTTCTGGGATGCGCCTTCTTGCTCGGAGGTGGTTTCGGCTTATACCAGACCATCAAACTCACACTTCAGCATCACCTTGCAGAAAAAGAAGCTGACGTAAATATTCATGTATGTGCAGTTAATGTTCATGTATTTTCATGTTGACGTGCAGCTATTGAAAGTCCAATATGTGTTTTTTTGTTTGTTTGGTGGCTTACCTTAAATTTTATGAAATTGTTTCAGGCACATGAGCTGGAGACAGACCTGAAGTTGACTTTGTATCAGTATAAAACCTGTCCGTTTTGCAGCAAAGTGCGAGCTTTCCTGGATTATCATCGTCTTCCATATGAAATCGTGGAAGTCAATCCCGTTATGCGGCAGGAGATCAAGTGGTCGACCTACAGAAAAGTCCCCATCCTTATGGTGAACGGGACGGTGGTATGTAGTCTTTCTTGATTATGGATAGTGTAGTATTTGATGCTTTTGCTCAACAAGTCTCTTTCTTGATCGTTTCCTCAACAGCAACTGAATGACTCTTCAGTAATTATTAGTGCTTTGAAGACATACATTAGCAGCAAGTGAGTATCTTCTTCTCTATATTCTATTTGTATGGATGTTAATGTTAGACTATTCATAAGATGTGTCTGCATACTCAAATTCTAATCTATATACACACACACACACACACACACACACACACACATATATATATATATATATATATATTTATATATATATATATATATATATATATATATAAACTTATTGAAATTGAAATTAAAAATAAAATTGACCTAGTAAATTGACCTTGTGGCATCATATTGAAAAAGACTTAAGGCTGTAATTGCTGCCAAGGGTGCATCAACAAAGTATTAAGCAAAGGCTGTGAATACTTATGTACATGTGATTTTTCAGGTTTTTTTTTTTTTTTATAAATTTGCAACAATTAAAAAAAAATCTTTTTTTACATTGTCATTATGGTTTATTATGGTTTATTATGTGTAGAATTTTGAGGAAATAAATTAATTTAATCTATTTTGGAATAAGGCTGTAACATAAAAAAAGTGGAAAAAGTGAAGCGATATGAATACTTTCTGGATGCACTGTATAATTTACATTGTTATGCAATTATTCTTAAAAGTACATGCTGTACGTTACTATAAATAAGCTAGTCCGTTTGCTAAAGTCATGTTGAAAAATGGACTGTATGTGTTTCAAACATCATTAAAAATTTTGTTGTTTTTCTAAAGATTAAAATTTCTGCCTGACAAATGGATAAAGCAGTGTCAAATTATAATGGTTTAAAATAGCAATAAAGTACAATTTGTCTATGATAATAGACAACGTGCAATAACCAACTGTTTTTTTTTTTTGTATGTTTGTTTTTATAAAGGAATAATAATTTATGCAGTAATTCACGTTGAGATAAATAATATGCTGGTGATGTGATGCTTCGTAAAAGTTTCTGACACCTTCACCAATATCAAAATGCTTTTAATTTATATAGCCAGTTATTATGCCGATTAATCCGGTCTAAATATAAAACTAAATAAATTGCTAAATACTCTTGACACATGAAATTATAAAGCCTGCAGCCCGCAACAAATGTGAAAAGGTATTGTGTGTCATATTTAACAAACGGTTTACTGTGAATTTTGTCATTTTGATCAGATGGATAATTAAGTATTAATCAGATGATGTCATTACGCTGCTGTGCCGTCAGCCTATCATTGCTTTGCTGATCATGATTTCGAGTATCGATAGATTTGCCCTTTACGACGCACGCAACCATCTCAGATCAGTTCATCCAGACATTTTAAACTGATTCGCGAACTTGTTTGAAGAACCAAATTAGCCAGAGATCAGTTATCAAGATTAAAAAATCCAGAATCTTCCAAATCGTCTTAGATCATTTAAGCGAGGTACGAAGATGGTTTAGTTTCTTTTTGTTTTCAGTTGAACACAAAATAACATATTTAGAAAAATGTTGGAAACCAGTAACTCTTGTGTTTTTTTTCAATGGAAGTCAGTGGTTACTGGCTATTTTGAACATTCTTCAAAATATCTGCTTTTTTTTAACAAAATTTTTTTTTTATCATAAATGATTGGAACCACTTGATAATGAGTAAATAGTCAGTCAATTTTCATTTTTGGGTGAACTATCCCTTTAAGGACTGCATTCATTTTTGTGATAGTTGCTTCACTAAAAAAAGGCTGTTAGGCAAATGAATGTAAATTTAAATGCAAATTTGAATGGTCTGTTTACTCCTCCTAGGGACAAAACGATATCTGAGATTCTTGCTTGTTATCCTGAAATGAAGGCAAAGAACGACAGAGGGAAAGACGTGATAGAGTTTGGCAATAAGTACTGGGTCATGGTGCGTGACGCAGATGCTGATCAACTATATCCTGGAAAAGACAGCAGAAAGTAAAGCAAATCAGTTATGTCTGAGAGTGATTCCATTCTCAACATTTCAATTTTTATTTACTGTGTCAAACAATAATTTAGCTTGTGTTTATGAGGCTTTCTCCATGTCTCAATAACACTTTTTTTTTCTCAGAGAAGAGATTAAATGGCGGACATGGGCAGATGATTGGCTGGTGCATCTAATTTCCCCAAATGTTTACCGGACGCCAACTGAAGCCCTCGCATCCTTTGACTACATTGTACGAGAAGGGAAATTCAGTTCCTTCGAGGGCTTTTTTGCAAAGTATTTTGGAGCTGCTGCCATGTGGATCATCTCAAAGAGATTAAAAAATAAGTATGCTCCTGTTGGCAGTGTGTAAATAATAATATAATAATATATTATATTAA